>ML372033.1:0-85634 GCA_005239525.1 Nicotiana knightiana | reverse complement strand
GATCTCAAGAGATATCCTGCTCACATAACATCCCCATTACGCGGGACCTCAACACATAAGAAATTATCAAAGCCGTTTCACAACTCACACGGCACAATCACCATAATACATGAATTTGACGAAGACGGAACAACACCCGTTGTTCTAATACCTTTCCATGAAAAGCGCTCTACTGAAGGAATATGCCTGGATCATACGGAGTCCATAATCATATTTAAATCCATCCACAAACANTGAAATCCATCAAGTGACTACATGTCACACTTTATACAATCTTTTCGCGGTCATGCTTCCACGACCTTCCACACAAGGCAACAAGTCTGCCCATCCATAACACCAATCACACTAAGGCCGCAAAACCCATCAAGAACCCATGACCAGGGTACAAAGCCTCTTTCACCGAATATCAATCTCAGGTGACACTAAAGATAACACCAGTTTACTCTGAACTTTCAAATCACTTTGTCTTGCTCTTCCAAGCTCATGACATCCTTATAAACATCGGACCTAAATCTCGATTCTTACTCCCAGTTACATACTGCTTCCCGCACCTAACATACCAACATGAGGTAGAGCAAGAATTCCATCATAACTTCCGAACCACCAATAGGGTGAACATTTCATCATATAGAAACTTTTTACGTGACTCAATTCAAGAGTACCATCTCAACACACGAGCGAATTCCCATTATCACCCAATCATGCAAATCCGTAAGTAGTAGTCTATACCACCATAACCCTTCCGGGGTCCGCCTACACCTGACAGGACATAGCACTCAAATGCTCCCACATGAGATCCGTTACGACCGCCAACAAGCCCCGCACACACCGGCACAAATCACATGCATAACTAAATCACATCAAAGGAACCGATCACTGCCGCAAATGTGTCATTTCAACAATGGCTAATCAATCTATCTTCTTTTAATCATCTTTAATTGCCTTAGGAATAATAACAACTTCCTTCAACCCATAGAAAACTCAACCCTCACTCATCCCGAGTGACCTTGATTCACGAGATTATGCTTCCCAAATCCCGCAACCTGTCTCATACCTTTCTGATAATCTTTTCTTCAATCCGGAGTCTATTTCTCTCACTCCTCCAATATTATCCTGCATGCTGAAACATATCATAGAACATTCCAACCATCCTCCTTTTACTCAGAGATTAGTATGCAAAAGCTCGATTCTCGATCATACTGCTGCCTGAAATCCTTAAACACCGCATTCTTAACTTTTGAACTCACTAGGACCGCTATTGAGAGTCACCCACTCCGACTGGCCCCGAATACAATCAACTCCAGGGCTCTCCTAGCACAGGAACACCCTTTTCAATGAAACACGTGACTGAGTCACTAACCTTACAACTCGCCCGTGCCTTAAGCATAAGTTCTGAATCTTCCAAGCCCAACCCTGGCCCGACAGGGCCAACTTTTACACATATTCATTTTGCGACTAAACTGCAGATGGTGGGACTCCCCCACTTTGCGACTGCTCGATTCCCGCTTCTTACACCTGGACTCCTAGAAATGGATCCACCACCTAGACTTATTCCAGGATCATTCTTTGTAGCTCCCAAACCAGCAGATCACCACGACTTCAAGCTCTCCGAAGATCATCTCTTCCCTAGCTGCCTCCATTACCAACCTCTATCCGGCACTGAACCACCGCACCTCACGATCTCTGCCAACCGCATTCTTCCATGCTTCCTCTCAATGCTCTGACCCCACACAATCGAAGAACCCATAGCACCGACAAATTAACACATTCCATTTGATAAATGACGACGATGACACGTCACAGGTGCATATCCCACCTCACTTGAAGACACCAAGTCTTACTACCTTATCAACCCCAGTCGGACCATTCATAACCCAAATGCCCTTCCTCTTCCGGCACAAAAGCACTGAAATCTCGAAATCACACTATGAGAAGACCTCCCTTCAAACCATTCATCTCCCCTAACATACAGGCAAACGTTCTATCATCATATCGACACCGCGCGACAATCAATTGCAAACATCATCACTACCCGAGCACAGCCTTAAGGCTCCCAAAAACACAGCTACTGAGCTGAAATAACATATTACCCTTTTGCAGGGTCATAACAACAGCCACGACCAATTACACATGGAAGCATCTCGGATTACATCCGTAGCACCATTTCCATTCCTCAAACTCCTGATCCATAGAAGGCGCTTCAAACTACCACATAACGGCAAAGCGATGAAAATTCATCCTAATACTCACAAAAAATTCAGATTATATACTTTCCCAACCCCGCTTGGAGAAAAAGACCAAAATGCCCTCGGGCCCACGTGCCCGAAAATCCGAAATTCTCGAAGATATATTCTACCCATAGCCCTACTAGTTCAATCATGCATTTAACTCTACATTCCATACTCAAATTCGTGGATAAATTCCAAATTTATATTTTCTAGGTTTTTCTTCAAAAACCCTAATTTTCCCCACACTTTCCCATATCAAATTTATGTAATGATCTTGTATTTAACTTGAAAATGAGAAGGAACCACTTACCTCTTGATGCTTGGTGAAAATCTCCCTTTGAAATCCTCCAAAATCGCCCCAACCAAATAAAAAATGTGAGATAAATGGCACAAACCCGACTTTAAAACATTCTGCCCAGGCCTCTTTCGCACCTGCGATCCAATGGCCGCTCCTGCGGAAATTCCATCGCAGGTGTGGCTCTGACTTGACCCAACAAATTCCCGCTCATGCGATCCCCTCTTCGCACCTGCGATTCCGCAGGTGCGACCAATCTTCCGCACATGCGGCCTCCTCAGCTCCAGCCCCAATCTCGCACCTGCGACGCCCTTAGCCGCACCTGAGGTCAAAGCCTCGCAGGTGTGATTACACCAGATGACAGCAACCTTCAGTCTTCTCCAACTTCAAATATTGATCCGTCAATCACCCGTAATCCACCCGGGCCCCCGACCCTGTCCAATCACACCAACCTATCCCAAAACATGACACGGACTTGCTCGAGCCCTCAAATCACATCAAACAATGCCGAAATCACGAATCGCACTCAAATCCAATTCTTTAAGAACTTAGAATTTCAAACTTCTACATCTGACGCCGAAACCTATCAAATCACACCCGATTGACCTCAAATTTTGCACACAAGTCATATTCAACATTACGGACCTGCTCACACTTCTGGAATCGCATTCCGACCTCGATATCAAAACTTCCACTTCCGATTGGATTTCTCAAAAACCTTCAAATTTCTATCTTTAGCCAAATGACCCCAAAATGACCTACGGACATCCAAATTCACTTCCGATTGCGCTCCCAATTCTAGAATCACCATACGGAGCTATTCCCAGACTCAAAATCACAAACAGACATCAACCTCACTGATATGCACTTCAAGCCAAAATTCATGAAATACTTCTAAAATTCTAACTTCCACAATATACGCTGAAGCGCTCCCGGGTTATCCAAACCCCGAGCCGGACATACACCCAAGTCCGAAATCATCATATGAACCTGCTGGAACCTTTAAATCTTGATTCGGAGGTCGTTTACTCAAAATTCCAATCTTAGTTTATTTCTCCAACTTAAGGATTATGAAATGAGAATTTTCTCTCCAAATCAATTCTAAACTTCCTGGACTTCAATTCCGACCACGCCCATGGGTCATAATAACTTAAATGAAGCTGCTCACGACTTCAAACTGCTGAACGATGCTCTAGAGCTCAAGACGATCGGTCGGATCGTTACAGTGCCATTGGACTTTTTATCATGAAATCCGCCATCCCCACCAGTCTGATATCTATGAGTCTGTCACTCCTTGGGTAGATTAAGGTGCCCAGGAATGCCACCACGAAAGCTAACCCCCGGCGGGCTTCCCATTTAGCCTAGTTCTTATGGTGAGTCAGACCAGTGTTGTCCGCTTCATAACCCCGAGGATCTTTATAACGTTTGTACAGAAAATAGAAAGTGCAGAACCCTTCGGATAGGTGTGGGTCTTGGACGTCCCGACTAATGCTCAAAAGATCCAAGAACTTATGTGGATTTACCGCCCTGGGTGCCACCGGATATCGACTTCTAAGATTGTCATTGAGACCAGCATACCCCGCTATTTCCTCTAACGTGGGTGTCAACTCAAAGTCTGAAAAGTGGAATACGTTGTGGGCGGGGTCCCAAAATGATACTAGAGCTTCGATGATGTCCAACCTTGGCTTGATTTTTAGAAGACCAGTGAGTCCACCTAAAGCTTTTACAGTAGACTTTCTACTAACTTCCCCCAAGTCGCTCTACCACATATGGAGTCCCAAGGGAATTTCCTCGACGGCCCTAAAGGGAATGTTTTCAACTGTATTCATCCTGCACATTTGTTTAAATGTTTTGATCAAGAAAACAAAGCCATAAAAATTTTGACCGAATGCGAAAAAGTGTTATTTTTGCAAAAGTTTTGTAATAAAGAAAATGGACCATCCTTGCGAATACGGCCCTTCAATACTTCGGGTAGGAAGTTTTTAGGGTTGTGTTCGCTAGTTAGGTCAAAATTTGGAAAAGACCACAGGCGGCTACTTTTGCAAAAATAGCCTTCCGGCGCCCCGTTTGAGCAATTTGGCTATTTATGCAAGAATGACGTCACCCAATTTTATTTAGGACCATATCTTTTGATTTCGAAAAAAAATAAGGTTGGACCCGATGAGGGTTGCCTACGTATCCCACGCCGGTGAGAATCAAACAAGGCGTAGTTCGGAAAAATCTTGACTGATTAAAAATATACACCTACTCACTTTGTTTTGGAATATTATTTTCCTTCTTCATTTTCATAAATTTTGGCAGAGTTTCGGGATATTTCAAATACAGTGATTTTCAAAACAAAGTGAATTTTCTATTCTACCTCACTCTTGATTTTTTCTTTTGTTTTTTTTTAGTCGGTCAACACACAAGCCGAAATAAATGCACACGTAGCAGGTAAGATGCATCAGGATAGTCTTTTATTCTGGGTACACCTGTCCTAGACGGACCCAACCCCTGTGTTGAGTCCCCTAAGTCAAATGCGCATGATGAAAATAAGTGTTCCTACTAGGGATCTGGCATGAGGTTTTGTTATTCTAAGTTTGAATCCTGGGGTTTTGTTATAGACCAGGTTTACCCGAGCGGACAGCTCGAGCCGAGGTCGGGGAAGCATACCGGTAATACAGAAGCTTCACCGGCTTTGCAACTTGTCCGTACCTCGTTCTTAAAATTGGATATGACTCTAACAGAAAAGAAGTCACACGAAGTGCACACTTCGCAGATGATTTAGAAGACTCAGAGAGAAGAGGGTTTCGTAACAGTTTATATACAATTCACATAATATCAAAGCGGTAAAGAGCGGCATTTAGCACATCAGGCCCAAACACGTAAAAAATAAGACAATCATGAAAGCCAAATATAACAGCTATCTAAGCTCGAATTCTTGAACCCTGAACCAGAGATTCTGGGTTCGTATCCCCAGCAGAGTCGCCAGAGCTGTCACACCTCCTTTATCACTACCCCGTGATTAATGAAGGGGTAATAAGGGAGTTTTTCCACGTTAAGTGACATTATTCGGATTTGGGATTTATTTTAGTTGTCAGAGTCGCCACCCGGATTTTTGACGTGTTTCGGGACACCGTTTTATTGAAATCCCAAACCGAGGAAAATTTTGACTCTGTTTTGATTTGTCTGCGATCAGAAATCCGAGTAAGGAATTATGTTAACCCGGGAGAAGGTGTTAGGCATTCCCGAGTTCCGTGATTCTATCACGGTCGCTTAACTATTATTATTTGGCCTAATTTGTCTGATTATGTATTTTACCGATTGTTCATTTAGCCTATTTGAATTCTAGCCGCTTTTGATATTTATGGATCTATCTTGAAAACAAGTCACGAGAACGTGCACTTGTCAGCTTTTGAAAATGTTACAATTACACCACATGAAATGCACCCGCAATTGCAACACGTGTTTTTAATATAGTTTGAAGTTGAAGTCGGGGACATGAGTTGTCGCACCCAAGTGCAGATTACATAGTCAGGACTATGGCCGTGATGATTTTCTAATTCCTATTTGAAGCGATGTTCGATCATTCTTTATGTTTTCTATTTTTTGAAAGAGCATTTTAGTTTTAAAATCAATTAGGTCGTTTATGGATTTATCTTAGACAAGTCACGATGGCGTGCACTTATTGTTTTTTAGCACACGGCAAACACGTCACATGAAATGCACTCGTGGTTACTCCGTGCATTTTTATTATTGTTTGGAGTTGAGGGTCGGGGGCACGAGTTGCCACTCCCGAGTATAGGTTATGGTAGTTTTGGAATAATATTCGATTCTTTACCAAATTTCAAGCTAAAAGGCATGATTCTACCTAGAAGGTTGCCTAAGGATGAATTTCATTAGCCTAAAGACAACATCGTTTGGGCTATGGCCTCACTTAGCCCCGTCTTAACATATTAGGCCATCTTAAGTTAACTCTTCTTGTAATAGGACTACTAGTCTGAAAAGATTTTGTTTTTAGCAAACGATGGAAAATATGGAAATCAGAATGTCCCTCATCCATTCAGATATATACACCTATGAAATTCAGACATCTAAATATGTTACTTATTAATTCTGATACGAATTGGCAAAATGAAATCACTCTATTTTTTCTAGAACTTTATGATTTATAACAAAGATCATACCACAGGCAGTTTTATTAGTTTTGAAACAGAGATTCTTACCAATTTTAAATAGCCTAATCTCATGTTTCTAAAGGATCAAAGTCCACACGTATTTATACATTGATTTTTGCAGATTACAAGATGCAAGATAAACTGAAGATAGCCTACTAATTCATTCATATTGAAACTCTACTGAATTTGAAATAAACGTTTTTTGCAAATCTAACGAGTGTTTATATAGATTTCATACACGTTCCTTTTATCTAGTTGTATTAATCTCAGAACAGAGAAAAAATATATAATTCGAAACTTCAGGAACATGAACAAAACTGAAATTAGATGTACAGACCAGTCTTTAAATTACATAATTTTGAAAATAAATACAGACTACTACTATCAAGGTACATTTTTCAGAAGAGAGAAAACTAAAAAAAATGAAGTTCTTTAGCTAATTTATCTGACTTGAATTCCTTTAAGGCCATATACTAGAGCCTTCCTTTGTAATCTTTAAAACAGCCCAATTAATAGAGTGTGTTATGTATCCATTAGACTAAACAGGACTATGACAAAAGGTCAAGTTTAGATATGATGATGCTTATGCTAAGCTATACTAAATGGCCGAATCATTTGTGCACTCTCTTGGTGTGAATATGATCTTCAAAAGATCAAACTCAAATCCAGAATGTCATTTTTCATACCTTGGACCTTTTGTCCATACTTATTCCTTGACTTGATTATTTAGGCAGTTTTTAAAGGGTAAATCTGATCATATTAAGGGATTCAGATTATTTTCTCTAAAGAGCCTTTTAATTACCCACTTCATATCAGTAAAAGGGTGATTTCCAACACCCTAGGCTACTCTTTATGCACTACCAAGGGGTGAATTTGACTATTAAGAAGTCAGATTCATCTACCCTAGTGCTAATACTAACATAATTCTAAACTATATAGAAACTTTGCTTATTTAGGCATTTTTAGAGGATGAATCTGA
Source organism: Nicotiana knightiana (assembly GCA_005239525.1). Lineage (NCBI taxonomy): Eukaryota > Viridiplantae > Streptophyta > Magnoliopsida > Solanales > Solanaceae > Nicotiana > Nicotiana knightiana. Next base: position 77,975 of record ML372033.1, on the reverse strand, counting down.
CCATTCAAGGATTCAGATTCCTCACTCTAATGCCTTTCTTAATTACATATTTTATACCCTTTAAAGGGTAAACTTCAACCAACCATACTACTGTTTGTGCACTGCCATGGGGTGAATTTGACTATTAAGAAGTCAAATTCATCCACCCTAGTGCAATCTATCTTAATAATGAACTACAACAGGTATAAGAACTAACATCTGAATAATAAAGGTGTTTTTAAACCAGTAAAATCTGAACTATATACAGAAAAGACTAAGGTAGACTTCAGAAGTTAGGAACTCCACAAAATATACTTGCCTTTTCAAGATAACACTCAAACCCTCTATACACAAAAAGGAACATGCACCACATTTCAGTATCATATTTTGTCATACAGGTTTATACATAAACAGATTTGAAACAACAGAATCATGGAGGAAAGATAGAAGATTTTAGATCTTTTGTATTTCATAAAAAGGCTCAGTTTTACATACCTTTTTGAGCAGTAATTCAAAGAAATCCTGACCAAATAAAGGTCAGGTCCAAAAGATTCCGATAAAAGAAGGCAAGATCAGGCAGTAACAAGCAACAACTTCAAACCAAAGCAGCTCCCAAGAAATGAACCCAGAAAAGTTTTAGAAACCAAAATTGAAAACCCAAGAGAAAAAAAAACAAAGTATGAGAATTCCGCCATAAAGCCTTGAAGAACTCTTGAAAGAACAATCAGATTTTTGCACTCATATTTTGGGAATTTTCCGTTTACAAAAGAAGACTATTCTATTTTTTTGGTTTTGTTTTCTAATATTTAGTATTCAAGGAGGCCGTTTCAGACTATAGAGAGAATTTTTCACAGTCTAAAAAAAGTGTCCCTAGTCTAAAGGGAGGGGGGGTCTATTTATAGGAGGCTTAAGGATGGGATATGCTTTGGCATATTCCTCATCCAAAAGGCTGAAATAGTACATAGGGCAGCTGTCATCCTTATCTTTGAGACAACTGGCCCTATTGTAGAACCTTCCTACTTTAAAAAAGACCCTTCTACCCTCAAAAATCTGATTTCCTAACCTAAATTATCTAATGTACCCTTTGAAGTCCCTAAATTTACCATTGGTTAACAAGAGTTAAATTTACTTGGGTTCAGCTCCAATTAATCCTAGTTAGCCCATTTAGTTAACTAAGACTAATAGGTATTATTAGCCTAATCTGACTTAATTAGGATTAATTAACTTGATTACTTAAGCTTAGGTTAGTTGGCCTAGTTGATTAGTACCTGGGACTTAACTGATTATCTAGGTTGATTCTATTAAACAAGTACCCTTTTAGAAAGTTGTCTTTAATTAAGTTAAACTTGAGGCGTAAGATTAAATTAATTTCTTAATCAGGCAATCAATTAACTAATCAAAAATAGTAAATCAAAACGGCTACTTACTCACTAACATGAACAAGGACAAACAAGAAGCACTGAGAAATAATCAGCAAAATAATCAGGGAATCACATAAACATTTCATACCGTAATGTAACCCTAATCTAGTCACATAAACAGGGACAAAATCAATACTAACACGTGACATCTTGTCTTATCAGTGAAGAGGAGAGGAATTCAAGTTTAGCAAACCATTTGGATAACTAAAAGATATGATGTTAATTCAAGACGATACTAATGCAACAAAATGAATCGACCAAAAAAAAATAGTTAAAAATAGTTTAGGTTTTGTTCCTTGATTTTCTGAATCAAACCCAGGAAATAACACATAATCTTAATAAGGAACCAGGAGAAACAACAACTACACGAAATAATACAAACAACCTAACATAAACAGAAATTAAAGGGAACAAGATTTAACATGGTTTTTGTTTCGATATTTCATAGAAAAGTAAAGAAAGAAGAAGAATACCCGTAAAAAAAAGGTTTTGCCAGAAAATTGAAGGGTCGTCGGACCTTGGCCGGACTCCGGCAGGGTTTGAAAATGACTCAAACCCACAGAAATCAATAGCCCTCGTTGAGAGCTATCGATCTGTGTAGGTTAGAGCCATTAAAAGTCTTCGAATTAACTTGTAGAAGAAAACTAGGGTTTCGGGTTTTTCAGATTTAAAATTACTCAAAATCGGATGATTTTCGGGGAAATCTAAAGGCAGGAGGTGATTGGGGATGAAGAGAAGATGGTCTAGTAAAATTTTGGGGTCATTTGATGATGCTCCGCCACCGGAGGCGATTTCCAGCCGGCGGAGGACGGCGGAGGGATTGTGGGGCTACGGTGGGTGACGGTGGAGACCGACTGGTCTCTTAGAGAGAGGTGAGAGACGGTGGGGTGGGGGGGGGTATTAGACTTTTAGGAGAAATAGGGTGGGGGAGTTCTGGAACAGCCTTATACTCCAGGGGTCCTTAGTTTAGGACCGTTGGATCAATGAGATCCAACGGTTAGGGGATCGAGGGGACGAAACGGGGTCGTTTGGACGGGTGCTGGGGTAGGCCAGGTTTGGTTAGTTGGGCTGGATATGGGATTCATCAAGACTAACCCTTTGTGCCTGGGCAAGTTAGCCCAGGTCCTAATTAAACATACTACAATTAATTATATCTAATTAACACTCTAATTAAATCCTATAATTAATATTAATTAAACCTATTTAGATAATTAACTCTAAACCTCATTTTCGCCTAATCACAAGTTAATTATCAATAAACAATTAATTTTGTATTCCCAATTAAATCCATGATTTATTGGGATAATAATAAAAGAAATGACTATTTTTAGTAATTAGCTGTTAAAACTACATTACCTCAAATAAACATCGTTCATTTATTACTTAATTCAAATAATAATCCATAATAATTAATTAATTTTTTTTTAAAAAAGGGGGTGAATTATGAATATGCAAAAAATGTAACTAATTCACAATTAATCACTAAAATTCAACAAAAATTCGTAAAACTAATTTATTGTACTGAATTTGTAGGAGCATGTGGTAGGTAAAAAATCACGCGCTCACAGGGTGGGGTACTAAAAGATGGCAATGGCGACCTTATAATGGCATTCATTCCCAATTCACTGTAGCAATCACAATTTTGCAGAGGCTTATGCAACATGATTTGGAGGAAATTGGTGTATACAAAATGGCTACACAACCTTCACCATCGAGTTGGACTCTCTACTAGTTGCAAATATTGTCATGACCTCAATTTTCCTCCGTAGGATTTCGTGATGGCACCTAGTCTTAGGGACTGGGTAAGCCTAACACTTACTGAATTAATGGCAAACTCAACCAAAAACCAATAAACATGAACAAAAATTTTCTATACAAAGCTTACAACCCCAAAACCGGTAGTACAAATCATAAGTCTTTCTAAAAGTAACTATAGATAATGAATACATCACTATTCCGGAGTAATAGGAAACAATGAAAATAAATACAACAGAAGGTGACTTCGGAGCCTACGAACGTCCAGCAGGTGTACCTTGAAGTCTCAAGCCGCACAAGCATAAGTCTCAAACCAACTCGATTCGTAGTACCTGATTCTGCACAAAAATATGCAGAAGCGTAGCATGAGTACACCACAGTGGTACCCAGTAAGTATCACGCCTAACCTCGATAGAGTAGTGATGAGGTCAGGTCAAGACACCAACTGAACATATAAACTTGTGCAGGATATAACATAATGCTAACAAGGAAGAATATCAATGTAAGTCCAATAGCATAAAGAATTCAAATTACAATCAACAGTAAAGATATGGGGAACATGAATGGCAACGACAAATAATCAAGTAATTAAGCAACAACATAGTCGGGGTATGGATGAAGTATGAATGTGTTAAAGTAGGGAAAACGATGACAACTCAACAAATCAAATCATTCCTCATACACGAATTTCAACAATCCCACTTCTCGTAATCTCATATCATAAATCACAACTTCCAAACGTTACACACATGAAACCTTGTGCCTACATTTTTCATATCACTTCCGCATGGCAAAATCCACGTGCTACCAGGTACTTAGTATCCGTGTCAAATGCTAATAAATAATAGTCATGGGATCTATTCATATATAATAAAATATTATTACAGTTTCTGAATCAAACTGGAAATCAATGAGAAAATGAGTTTATTTTGGAAAACATTTGGGTGAAGAGAATAAAATTTTCAAATAAAATAAGGCATCAGATAAGCTACTAATTTGAATATAGAACTTAATAAATTAAAATATAATAGTAATTTTTTTTATTTTTAAAAGTAAAGTAGAAACATCAGATAGGGTAAGGAGATTAAGTTGAGAAATTGATTAAAATAAAATATGACAACTATTAAAAAATAGTAAGGTACCGAATGAAACGACGAGTTATAACTTAAGAGTCATATAAGGTAAGTATGTTATTAATTATTTTTATTTAAAACTGCTATGTTACTGACACCTCGGCAAGTAAAGTACGAGACAACTAAGGCGTGCAATTACAACTAAAACAAGTAGAAGATAAGCACGGAGTCATGGAATGAGCGCAACAGTTAAGAGGACACAAGACAATAAAGAAGGCAACAACTTCAACTAAAGCATATAAATGCAAAATAACAAGTAAGAGGAAGAACAAATTCTAACAACGTCAAGTTGAGCATGTAAGAGTAGATTAAAAATGATAGATATCAAAAGTTATGACACTTCAATTAGAGGCATGGAAAGTTTTTAGATACTCGAAATCGGTTGAATACCACATATAGGTTGTGCACCCGCTCGCCACCTCGCGCACACGGCTTTCACATAATACGAATAACACAAATACCTCAAATGCTAAGGGCTAGTTTCCCCCACACAAAGTTAGGCAAGATATTTACCTCAATTCGGCCAAATCAATCCTCAAATTAGCCCTTTCTTTACAAATTCACCTCCTCTCGGCTCAATCTAGACAAAGATGACTGAAATACATCAAACAATGTAAGAAAAAATAATTTCAATTAATAAAGTTATGATCTTTATACAATTTTTAAAAAATAAACAAAAGTCAACGCCGGGCCTGCCCAGTCGAAACCCGGGTCCAAGGGTAGGTCTTGACTATCCATAGCCCCACGAGTCCATATACTTATTTTATTTCTAAATCTGAGTCCAATTCGACTCTCAAATTCCAAATTTTTATTTTTTAAAACTTTGACAAAATCTCCAAATTTTACCCTTAGATTCTCATGAATTTGATGTTAAATCTAATGTATAATCACGAAATATAATTGAAAGTTGATTAAAATTAATTACCCAATAGTTTGGGACGTGGAGTCCCAAAGTGCTCAGCTATACACAGGCTGCAATGTTTGCGACATGGGGTTCGCAAATGCGAATCCTGAAAAAGCATACGTTACTTCGCAAAAGCGAAGCTTGAACAGATCTGCCTCTATCGCAAATGAGATAAATCAGGTCGCAAATGCAAAGTTAGGGCATTCGCAAAAGCGGCCCAATGTTTGCAAAAGCGAACTACTACTGCCCAGTGCACCATCGCATTTGCGAGGCTAGCTTTGCAAATGCGAAGCCTGCCAGTTCCCAACCTCTTCGCAAAAGCGATCACAAGTCCACAAAAGTGGTAGTTGCAAATGCGACCCTCATTTCGCAAATGCGAGATCAAAACACCAAAAAATCTGGACCTTCTTCCAACACTCCGAAACGCGTACGAAACTCATCTGAACCCTCGAGGCTCTAAACCAAACATCCACACAAATCTTAAAAAATAACAGGAGCTCGTTCGCGTGATTAAAACATCAAAAAACCTCTAGAATCACGAATCGGACGCCAAAACACATGAAAGAACTTGTGCTCCCACCTCATCCATCAGAGCATGGTATTCCTCCTTGACCAAACTCCAAGGTAAATAGCCACCCCTACGGGGGCGACAAGAACTCGTGCATCCTCCAGGATCGAGATGATGATTGTTCGTTTGTGCCCGGGATCAGCACTAGGGGCCGAAAACTGGCTGGTAAGTATGAAACTCGAGGAAGTTTCGCTTGAGCTCTTCCTCGGTACCTCTAAGTCGATCAGGCCAACGGTATCATCGACCTCAACAAAATAGCCACGGAAAGGGTCCTCCCCTCCGTGGGCTCATTCTACGTAAGAAGTCTTCACGGCTCGAGCCTCCTGAATCATTTCCTCGGAGAATGAAGGAAACAACGGGGAGTCTCCTATCTCTATTGCCCCAAGTGGATCTTTTGGGGCCCTCTCTCTGTCTCGACTCGGGCCCCGCCGTTGCAACAACATCTACCACCTCCCTAGAGGACTTCTCACCTCGAGGTGATGCACCTTCGGCCTTAGACGACTTGGGGACTTCGGCCAAATCTTCTCCCAAGACCCCATCAACTCGGGGTAGAATGTTTTCAGCTCCTACCGACTCAGTGGCCTTTTGAGCCTCAGTATTTGCCCGTACTCAGGCCAACATCCCGGAATCGTCTTCTCTTTCTTCTTCTTCTTCTTCTTCTTCTTCTTCTTCTTCTTCTTCTTCCTCACTAAGAAGTACGAGTACTTTTGTCATTCATTAAATAGCATATATGATTTTATCCTATGAAAATTTCCTTCATAATAAACTGCCAAGTATGAGTATCTCTAACCTCTTCCTTTACTTTATTTTCTTTGTCTCGCATGAACATCGGAGCCGAAGAGTCCCTTTTTGAGACTCGACGACGCCGCGCCAACCATGGAGTCAATATCCGTCTCACATTCTCATTACTTCCTGAGATAGCTGCAAGAAAATTATCCCTTTGGGATGCTGGCAGAAGAGCCAGTCAATTGCTCTTTTAAATTTCCATATTGCTCGTTTCCTTTTTCTTTGTGTTTCCTGATTGTTCCTCTAAATATATGGTTGTGTTGGGATCTTATTTGATATGTTATACTTTATAATAAGTATACTTTTATCACATAGGAATATAACACCGAAGTAGGAAAACTTCAAATCAACAATCTGATTATTTCTTCACTCTTTTACATATTTGCTACTATGGCTTAACTTGATGACTTAGAACAATAATTTGGTTGGAAATAGTTGGTTGATAATGTTGTCAAAATAGGCCTTCTCAACTAATTTAGAAGTCGATCACGAAGAGGCTCAAATCTTTTAAACATTGTTTTAAACTAATAGAGTCTGACACGTTTTTGTTAAGCTTAGTTTAACTATAAAAAATTTGTTTTTGCTCCACATTATCCTAATACGTTGAGGTTCAATTGTTTGACAAATGAATCGCACCATTTCAAGATAACGTTTTCTCTGAATCAAATTACTTTTGTATTAATGTAATTAATTATATTGTAGCTATACACTTAGCCTTAATTGACTTTAGTCCGAACAGTAAACCATTTTAACATGGATTTTAAGGAGTGCCTTACACTTTCTCTTTAAGATTAAATGAACCCTTACCTTAGGATCTTTAAAGTTTGGTAGACCATATATAGAGTTAATAAAATAGGTGTCCTAATATACCTCTAATATAATTAGGTGGCGACTCATTAACTTTAATAAAATCCGAACTTACCAATATGTTGTACCTTAGATAACAATACAATCTTATAAGGTGATCAAGGATGAAAGGGAGCCCGTCGATTTTGCTCACAAAGAATCGAAGCAATATTACAATCCTCCGAAAGAGGGGTGGATTTGGCTGAGGATCACTTGATACTTTCTGCAGAAGTCTATGATGGCTGGATCGAGGGACGATGCGAGCCGATGAGGTTTTCTTGATTTTAATGTCAAAACTGATGACACACACCCCGGGAACACACTCCTCAGGGTGTGGCTCCGCCGTTGTTTTCTCGTCGGCCGATCCAGACGAGGAAGCATTTTATTTTTGAGGAACAGTCTTTGACATCTTCGCCATTTGGTTTTGAGGGCAAAGAAGAATGGAGATAATAATATTTGGTGTTTTAGAAGGGGTCAACAATGGAACTAACAGACTTGAAGATAAGAAGTTTGAAGAATGCATAGAACTTTGAAGATTAGAGTACAAGAGATTGAAAGTAAAGTTTGAAAGAATGGAAAAGGGGCCTATTTATTGGTTTCACGGTGATGGTTCAGAGCTGGTAGTAGTCGACCATCGACTGACGCACATTAAATGTCTGGCAAACTGAACCGACATGACGTTTCGATCACCTCTGTCACTTACGTCACGGTGCTGACGTCATGACAAATCGAGGTGAAGTTCGAAGATTCAATTCGTTTCTTGTTATTACACTCCAAAAAATGAGGGGGCTATTTGTATACGGTCAAACTTGGCTCATCTGATTTTTTTGATTAATCGAGACCAGGATGGTGGGTCGAGGATCGGCCCCGTGTTATATCAGACCAACACATGAAGGTGCGATACCAAGTTCGGGATTCAAAGTACCGATCGAGATCGAGACCAGTAAGGATCGAGACCAAATGGGATAGACATCGAGCAAGACCGAAGATAGCCTACTAACAGAAAGCCAAGATATCCGTGACCGGTCGAGGATTGTGGCGGAAATCTCGACACGAATCAAATCAAGAACGATTATTCAGCTAATCATGAGATTTCGTTCTGTATTTAGAATTGTACCATAAATAGAATTCCTCTACTATATAAATGGGGGTTTTAGTCATTTGTAATCATCTAATTTTCGCATTGCAAAGCAATACAATACTCTTTTTTCTTTTAAACTCGCTTGTTCTTTAGTTCAGTTCATATTTCTTAGCTATATTCTCAGCCGGTTCGAGGGCGATCTAGCTTGAGGGCCAAGTTGTACTTTATACTGGTTTGCTTTATTTTTCAGTCAATTATTAACATTAACTATCGTATTTATCAATTTGTGCTAGGTGAAATCACATATCCTTAAAACAACTTATAAATTTAATTACTATCTGATTTTAAGGGTAAATAGTTTGGCGCCCACCGTGGGGCTAAGTATAATAGCGATTTCTTGGTACTAATTCTCATAACACACACTGCTTTATGCTTGTTCTCGTAAGTGTTTTTGATTTCAAGATCAGCATGTCGAACTCTCAAACATTACTCAGACATGCCGACAATGGCCTTGGCTTTCATGGGGAAAACGACAATATAGCTGCCCCGGGAATAAAAGTACCTTAGGCTGACCTCGAGCGAGTACCGACTGCAGACCCCCATCGACGTCAGTTCCCATGTTGCCCTGAATGCGAATCTGGGCGTCGGCCCCAAAAATAGCGTCCGCACAGATGTTCGACCAACCGGTCAGAATGCACAGGGCGACGAAGACGACAGAGGCAGCCTTCGATTAGTACTTGAAATGTTGCAATATAAAAAACCCACCATAGCGCAACTCCAAAATCAGAACCACGCACCAAGCAGGGCCGAACCCGAGCCCCCACTAGAAGTTGTTCACAGGGCGGAACCAGTACCGGAGAGGTCAAAGGTGAATGAATCGGGGACTGAGCCCGCTATTATGAAAATGCTAGAGGAGCTCACGAGGCAAATTGAATCAGGGGAGAAGAAGAGTGAAGCAAATGACAAAAAAGTAGAAACGTACAACTCCCGAGTTGATCAAATTATAGGGGCACCGTCGATTCTGAAGGGTTTGGATTCGAAGAAGTTCGTGCAAAAGCCTTTCCCCCCAAGTGCGGCACCTAAGCCCATCCCAAAGAAATTTCGCATGCCGGAAATTCCCAAGTATAATGGAACCACCGACCCCAATGAGCATGTCACATCTTACACGTGCGCAATAAAGGGAAACAATTTAGAGGATGATGAGATTGAGTCCGTTTTGCTGAAGAAGTTCGGAGAAACTTTATCGAAGGGGGCAATGATTTGGTATCATAATTTACCTCCAACTCCATTGATTCCTTTGCCATGCTCGCAGATTCCTTCGTCAAATCACACACTGGAGCCATAAAGTTCGAGCCTAGGAAGTCAGACCTCTTCAAAGTTAAGTAGAAAGACAACAAAATGCTCATAGAGTTCGTATCTCGGTTCCAAATGGAATGTATGGACCTACCCCCGGTCGCAGATGATTGGGTCGTCCAGGCTTTTACTCAAGGACTGAACATACGAATTTTTGTGGCATATCGATAGTTAAAGAAGAATTTAATCAAATATCCAGTTGTGACCTAGACCGATGTGCATAATCAGTACTAGTTAAAAATCAGGGTCGAGGATGATCAGTTGGGGACTCCTTCTAGTTTCATTTTTCCAAACAGGCCCGTCAGCAGAATTCAAAGGGACATCGACAGAGAACCCCGATCAAACAAAGATCAATATCAACCATACGGTGGAGATCGGAGAAATAACGGCCCTGGACGCAACATCGTTCAAAATGATCGAGGACAGAGCTCCCGAGGGCTCATGAGTAAGAGTAGGTTCGATAGAAATGTCGAGCCCGCAGAAGCACCCCGACTATCGGAATACAACTTCAACGTTGATGCATCGGCTATTGTATTGGCCATTGGGCGGATCTAAGAGAGCAGGTGGCCCTGACACTTACTGACCGATCCGGCCTAGAAGAATCCTAATCAGATGTGCAAATACCACGATAATCATGATCATAGAACAGAGGACTACAGACAACTGAGAGAGGAGGTAGCCCGTTTGTTTAACGAGGGTCATCTTCGAGATTTATTGAGTGACCGAGCTAAGAACCACTTCAGAGACAGGGATGCAAGCAGAAAGAATGAACAGGAAGAACCACAACACGTGATTCGCATGATCGTCAGTGGGGTCGACATTCCACAGGGGCCCGTATTCAAGCGCATCAAGGTGTCGATCACGAGGGAAAAACGAACTAGGAACTATGTAGCGGAAAAGACCTTGTCTTTCAATGACAAGGATGCAGAGGGGATGTCACAACCCCACAACGACACACTGGTAATATATGTTCTTATGAATAAAATTCAAGTTAAATATGTTTTGATTGATCCAGGTAGCTCGTCCAACATCATCCGATCGAGGGTCCTAGAGCAGCTCGGCCTAAAAGATCAAATTGCGCCAGCGGCCGGGGTTCTTAATGGTTTCAAAATGGCAAGTGAAACCACCAAAGGAGACATTCTCTTGCCAGTGAACGTGGTCGGGACCATCCGAGAAACAACGTTCCATGTGATCGAGGGTGACATGAGGTACAACGCGCTGCTCGGAAGGCCTTGGATCCATAATATGAGGGCAATACCCCCGACCCTTCACCAAGTTCTAAAGTTCCCGACACCGGAGGGAGTTAAAATGGTGTACGTAGAGCAACGTTCAACCAAGGAGATGTTTGTAGTCAACGAAGTGATATCGATATCGGCACTCTCATCAACAAAGGAATCGGATTCAAAGGGAAAACTAAAGGTCAAATAGAAACCACACGTACCAGCCTCAACCCAATCGGAGGAGCAGGGGACAGACGAGGATGATGAGTATCGGATCCCCCGATCTTTTATAATTCCTGATGACTCCGGTGCCACAAAATAAACGGTCGAAGAGCTGAAACAAGTCATATTGATCGAGTACCTGCTCGAATGGAAGGTATACCTGGGCACAGGGTTAACTCCCGAGCTCAGGAAAAAACTCATTCAACTCATTTTAGATAACATGGATTGTTTTGCTTAGTCCCATCTCGATATGACAGGGATCCCACCGGACATCACTACCCATCGATTGAGCTTGGACCTGAAGTTCTGACCAGTAAAACAAAAAAGAAGGCCCCAATCTGAGGTTAAGCATGCATTCATCAAGGACGATGTAACCAAACTTCTCAAAATAGGGTCCATTCAAGAAGTAAAATATCCCGAATGGTTAGCAAACATAGTGGTAGTCCCTAAGAAGGGAAATAAACTTAGAATGTGCATAGATTATAAATACTTGAACAAAGCATGCCTTAAGGATTCTTTTCCTTTGCCGAATATCGATCGTATGATCGATGCCACGGCCGGCCATGAGATTCTCAGTTTTCTCGATGCCTACTCCGAGTAAAACGAAATACAGATGAACCTGGAGGATCAGGAAAAGACTTTGTTTATCACTAAATATGGAACCTATTGTTATAATATAATGTCGTTCGGACTAAAAAATGCAGGTGCAACTTATCAACGCCTAGTAAATCAAATGTTCGAAGAACAAATAGGAAAATAAATGGAAGTTTATATTGATGGCATGTTAGTTAAGTCCCTGCGAGCAGAGGACCATTTGAAACATTTGCAGGAGACTTTCATTATACAGAGAAAGTACAATACGAAGCTCAACCCAGAAAAGTGTGTGTTCGGGGTCGGCTCGGGCAAGTTCCTTGGCTTCGTGGTATCTAATCTGGGGATCGAGATCAACCCCCATAAAATCAAAGCTATCGAGTATATCACGGTCGTAGATAATGTCAAGGTTTTACAAAGACTAACAGGGCGCATAGTTTCCCTAGGACGATTCATTTCGAGGTCCTCGGATAGGAGTCACAAAATCTTCTCACTGCTTAAGAATAAGAGTAGATTTGCATGGACTCCGAGAGTGCCAACAGGCCTTGGAGGAACTAAAATGATATTTATCGAGCCCGCCACAGCTTCACACCCCGAAAGCGGACGAGCAACACTACTTGTACTTGGTAGTCTCGGAAATAACGGTAGTGGGGTCCTAGTTCGACAAGAACAAGGTACGCAATTCCCTTTTTACTATGTTAGTCAGACCTTAGGTGAGGCCGAAACTAGATATCCACACTTAGAAAAATTAGCGCTTGTTTTAATAAGCGCCTCTAGGAAATCAAAATCGTATTTCAAATGTCATCCAATATGTGTTGTAACTACATATCCCCTTCGCAATATTTTGCATAAACTCGAACTTTCAGGTCGATTGGCCAAATGGGACGCGAGATCAGTGGGTACGATATCGAGTATGGACCCCGAACGGCCATCAAGTCTCAAATCTTGGCAGACTTCGTGGACGACTTCACAGCAGCCCTCGTACCCGAGGTCGAAAGAGAACTGTTATTAAAATCGGATACATCATCGAGGTGTGGACTCTCTTCACGGACGACGCTTCAAACGAAAAGGGGTCCAGGCTGGGTATCGTTCTAGAACCACCCACATGTAATATAATTAGACAATCTATTAGGACTCCAAAATTTACTAACAATGAGGCCTTGTATGAGGCCATGATTGCAAGTCTCGAGTTGGCTAAAAGTTTGGAAGCAGAGGTCATCGAGGCCAAATGTGATTCCCTCCTTGTGGTAAACCAAGTCAACAGGACTTTCGAAGTCCGAGAAAACCGAATGCAGAGATACTTGGATAAGCTACAGGTAACTCTACACCGATTTAAAGAATGGACCTTACGACATGTACCTCGAGAACAGAACAACAAGGCCGGCGCTCTTGCAACCTTAGGGCCATCGGTCGAAGACGGCGAACTCAACTCGGGAACTATCGTACAACGCATGATATCGGTGATCGAAGAAGGCCACGCCGAAATAAACTCCACTAGTCTGACATGGGACTGGAGAAACAAGTACATAGAGTACTTAAAGAACGGGAAACTTCCATCAGATCCGAAGGAATCAAGAGCTCTACGTACGAAGGCTGCATGGTTCACTTTATCCGAGGACGGAACTCTATTTAGAAGGACGTTTGATAGGCCACTGGCAATATGTTTAGGACCGGGAGATAACGACTATGTCCTTGGGAAGTTCACGAAGGTACCTGTGGAAATCATTCTGGTGTCCAGTGGTTGGTCCACAAAGTAACCAAAGCAGGTTATTATTGGATCGACATGGAGAAAGATTCAAATGAGTTCATTCGAAAATGCGACAAATATCAAAGGCACGCGTCCATGATTCATCAACCCAGAGAGTAGTTGCATTCGGTCTTATCCCCATGGCCATTCATGAAATGGGGAATGGACATCGTCGGTCCTCTTCCATCGGCCCCAGGTAAAGCTCAGTTTGTTTTATTTATGACTGATTATTTTTCTAAGTAGGTTGAAACACAAGCTTTCGAGAAAGTCAGAGAAAAGGAAGTCATAGACTTCATTTGGGACCACATCATATGTCGATTCAGGATGCATGTCGAGATCATATGTGACAATGGAAAGCAATTCATCGGCATCAAAGTAATTAAATTTCTCGATGATCACAAGATCAAGAGAATTTTATCGACACCTTATCACCCCAGCGGGAACGGACAAGTCGAATTGACCAACAAAACCATTATTCAAAATCTTAAGAAGAGGTTGTCTGATGCCAAAGGAAAATGGAGAGAGATACTGCACGAGGTTATTTGGGCATACCACACAACATCGAAGTTTAGTACGGGAGCAATGCCATTCTCGTTGGTCTATGGTGACAAAGCTCTTATCCTGGTCGAGGTTGGAGAGCCTAGCATGAGGTTCCGATATGCAACAGAGGAATCGAATTATGAGGCCATGAATATGAGCCTCAAATTTTTGAACGAAATACGTGAAGCTGCCCTCGTTCGATTGGCCGCACGAAAATAACGGATCGAAAGGTACTACAATCGAAAAGCCAATCTTCAACATTTTAACGTCGGGGATTTAGTGCTAAGAAAAGTTACCCTCAACACCCGAAATCTGAATGAAGGAAAACATTGGCCCGAACAGGGAGGGACCGTATCACGTCCTCGAAATCATCGGAAAAGGATCCTACGAGCTTGGCACAATGAACGACGAACAACTACCGAGCAATTGGAACATATTGTTCCTAAAATGACACTACTGCTAAGGTACGTCCTTTCCATTTTTCATTTACATTTTAAACTGACCATTGCAGGTTTTCGATCAAGAACAGTGATGGATTCGTCACCACGAAGTCTTTAGGTCTGAAAGCACGCGTTGCACTCTTTTTTCCTTAGACCAATTTTGTCCCAAATGGGTTTTTCGGTGAGGTTTTTAATGAGGCAACCATTGATCGTGCTAACTTAGAACAATTCAATAGTATCTGAGGATTCTTTACAATCGACCTCGAATACTGGGGGGCATTTCCCTCGGATATCAACTTTGTTGCAAGGAAATTACTTTGTGACAGCTAGGTATCGATAGGTAAATTTTGTAAGGGCTAATCGGTCGAATGAACTGTGCCCATATAGGTTGCTCGAGCCCTCACACCTAACATGTACGCATGTATAATCATTTATTAAGAGAAGTATTTTTCCTTGACGATATATCATGCCTTAGAAAAAAAATTCTACTTTACAGTTTCATACTCTCGGTCTATTGTGTAAACACGCTTAAGGGCCGATAATAACTAGAGTTCGAACAATTACCCCCATGATCGAGGACTGCCGTCCAAAAAATAGACGAGACCGAATTATTATAACTTCGAGATCGTAAGACCTGAAAGGCAACCCTCGATTTTTATAGGTCACGGCCACCCCACTCGGGGACTGATACTTCAAGCAAGATCGAGGTGAAATGGGAAAATAAGCCCAAGAAGAAATTCCCGAATTTTAAAGGCTACGACCAAATTAACACGATTCGGAGACGTTCGAATTCCGTAATAAAATAGGCCTTCGAATTTTTTTCATAAACTGGTTAAAAAGGCTACCCTCAGCAAAATCATAAAGGGCTTTGATAATATCAAGCCTTGAAAAATATGATGAGTACAAAATTGTTCGCACTCTCAAACTATTCCTTATTTCATGCTAAGGCATTACAAATTTTACAAGTACAAATTATGAAAAACTTTTCCAAGCCGAAAAAGGAGAAAAAGCCATAAACATTTCTTTTTTACAAAGGCTATATAGGCCTAGAACAAAAATCCGAAGGGTCGCTTTAGCTTTAGGTTCGAGAGACCGTCCTCACTCAAGCAAAAACATAAGGGTTACCTCATCTCGAGTTCGAGCAAGCACTCACTCGATCATAAAAGGCTATGCTAGTTCGGTTTCGATCGAATTACTCAAACCATAGATTTTAGAATGCAATTTCATAAGGCAGAAATAAAGTAAAATTTCACAAAACAAGATAGAAAGGAAAAAATCTTTATATATATCAAAAAGTTATGTACAAGGGCAACGTGGCCCGATTGGGGTTCTATACAAAAATCCAAAAAGAAAGATACAGATCCTAAGTGCCTAGATTTCTCCAGGAGCAACATCTTCGCCCTCAGGGTCTTCTCCACTTTCGGACCCGCTCATGCTTCCGGAATCATCATCATCGGGAGAGGCCAATGCTTTGGCTTCAGCTTCAAGATCTTTTGCATTTTTTTTATCTCGGCAGTAAGATCGAAGACACGAGCGTGGATATCCTCGAGAGTCTCCCTTCGAGACTGGCACTTGGCATGCTCGACAACCCAATGTGCTCGAACCTGAGCAACATCGGCAACTTCCTTCGCTCGAGCATGAGAGGCTTCGGTGTCGGATCGGTAGACGGCCATAATTGCATCAGCATCAGCCTTGGTTGTCTCGACCTCAGATTTGGCCACTACAAGTTCTATGACCAGCTTCTCTCGATCGGAGGTTACTGAACCCAACCGAGTCTGAAACTCCTCAATTTTTTTGGCTTGCACCGAGTCCTTATCTTTCATGCCTTGGAGTTGGCTTTTAGTCGAGTATAGTTGATCTTGAGCATCCTCCTTTTCTAAGGCAAGACGGTCCATATTTTTATTCCATGTTATGGTCTCCGCCTTCACCGCATCCACTTCTTCACGAAGTTGCCCGATTATCTCGAGGTTTTGCTGGACCTGTGGGATTGAACTGTTAGCCGTCACGCCCGAATTGATGTCATAAACTTCTAAGGTTCTTATTACCTGCTCGACCGGGTCGCTTTGTTCTTTCTGAGCCACAACCAGCTTAGCTTGAAGGCCTTTTGCCTCCTCTTCTCTTTGCTCACTGAGAAGTTTGAGGGCGTCTTTCTCCTCAGTGAGCCCTCGAATTTCGGCCTCATATCAGCTCAACTCCCTTCGATACCGAAAGAAAGCTTCGTGATGAAGCACCGAGGCCTAGAGAAATAAAAAGGAAAGAGTTATATGAGAAAAACACAAGTATGAAAATTGATATTAACAAAGAGAGTAGGGGATTACCTGATTCAAAGCTTGTTGGGCCTCGTTTAAGAGACACGATGCTACCACCTCGTCCATCAGAGCTTGGTCTTCCTTTGCGACCAAACTCCAAAAGTAACTAACCACCACTACAGGGGTGGCAAGAACTCGTGCATCCTATGGGATTGAGATCTCATGATTGGCACTATGGGCCGGAAAGTGGCTGGTCAGTCTAAAACTCGAGGAAGTTTCGCCCGAGCTCTTCCTCGGTACCTCTAAGTCGCTCAGGCCAGCGGTATCATCGACCCTAGTAAAATAGCCACGGAAAGGGTCCTCCCCTCCATGGGCTCCTTCTACGTAAGAAGTCTTCACGGCCCGAGCCTCTCGAATCATTTCCTCGGAGAATGAAGGAAACAACGGGAGTCTCCGATCTCTATTGCTCCAAGTGGATTATTTGGGGAACTCTCTCTGTCTCGAGGAATATTAGGCCCGACCATCGCAACAACATCCACCGCCTCTCTAGAGGCCTTCTTACCTCGAGGTGAGGCACCTTCGGCCTTAGACGGCTCGGGGACTTCGGCCAAATCTTCTCCCAAGACCCCATCAGCTCGGGGTAGAATGTCGTTAGATCCTACCGACTCAGTGGCCTTTTGAGACTCGGTATTTGCCCGTACTCGGGCCACCAGCCCGGAATCGTCTTCCCTTTTCTTCTTCTTCTTCCTCCTTCCTCAAAAGTTGGCTGACTCCACAGACATGGGGATAACAGTCTTCTTAGGCTTACAAGTCGCTCTCTTCTTAGGCTCTTGCCCCTCGAAGGTCGAGGTCCTTCTCCTCTTGCTCTCCTTTGCCGGCTTTGGGACAAGGAGTGAGGTTTCTTCATCATCGGACGGGGGCCTCATGGTTTCATCTTTCCCAAGACCTGCAAAAAAGAAAACTGAGTAAGGCCGAAAAAGCATTTTGATAAAATTGTTAAAAAGAGGAACAAGGCTTACCATGATTTTTGGCCTCCCACCGGCCCTTCGATAAATATCACCATGCACGCTCGGCATATGTCGATGTCGAGACCATGCTCCTAACCCAGCTCTCGAGATGAAGAACTGCACCCGGCATCCATGCAGCAGCTATACCAGGAAAAAACACCGGTAAGAGAAGGTGAAGAAGTGAAATTAACAAGCAGAAAGTAAAAGAGGAGTCATACTTATGTTTCATATTCCATTTCTCAGGGAATGGCATGCTCTGGACCAGAATTAAGTCGATAGTCCTCACTCTGACGAATCCGCACATCCAACCTCGGTCTTTGTCTTTGTCAATACTCGGGATGAGTGTCTTGGTGTCCCGGCATTGGAGCTTTATTAGCCCACCTCAGTAAAGTTGGGGGATATACAATCTTATAAGGTGATCGAGGGTGAAAGTGAGCCCATCAATTTTGCTCACAAAGAATCGGAGCAAAATTACAATCCTCCAAAAAGAGGGGTGGATTTGGCCGAGGGTCACTTGATACTTTCTGCAGAAGTCTATGATGATTGGATCGAGGGGACCCAGCGTGAAAAGGGAAGGTTAAACACTCAAGAACCCTTCTACGTGGGTAGTGATAGCTTCTTTAGGGGCCGGTATCACGACCTCTTTATTTTCCCAGTTGCAGTCCTTCTTCATTTGTTTGAGGAAACTCTTGGATATCGAGCATATATATCTCAATACCGGCTCGCATCGATCGAGGACTGATGAGGTTTTCTCGATTTTATAGTCGGAACTGATGACAGACCCCCCGGTAGCACACTCTTCAGGGCGTGGCTCCGCTGTTGTTTTTTTGTCGGCTGGCCGAGACGAGGAAGCATTTTTTTGTGCAACAGTCTTTGACGTCTTCGCCATTTAGTTTTGAGGGAAAAGAAGAATGGAGATAATAATATTTGGTGTTTTAGAAGGGATCAACAATGGAACTCAAAGGCCTGAAGATAAGAAGTTTGAAGAATGCAAAGAACTTTGAAGATTAGAGTATAAGAGATTGAAAGTAAACTTTTAAAGAATGAAAAAGAGGCATATTTATTGATTTCACGGTGACGGTTCAGAGCTGGTAGTGGCCGACCATCAACTGACGCACATTAAATGCCTGGGAAATTGAACTGACGGGACGTTTCAGTCACCTCTATCACTTACGTCACGGTGTTGACATCATGACAAATCGGGGTGAAGTTCGAAGATTCAATTCGTTTCTTGTCATTACACTCCAAAAAATGAGGGGACTTTATGTATACGGTCAAACTGGGGTCACCCGATTTTGTTGATTAACCGAGACCAGGATGGTGGGCTGAGGATTAGACCCGTGTTATATCAGACTGAGACATGAAGGTGCAGTACCAAGCTCGGGATTCAAAGTACCGATCGAGATCGAGAATAGTAAGGATCGAGACCAAATGGGATAGACATCGAGCAAGACCGAAGATATAATACTATCAGAAAGCCGAGATATCCGTGACCGATCGAGGATTGTGGCGGAAATCTCGGCACGAATCAAATCAAGAACGGTTATTCAGCCAATCATGAAATTTTCTTCTGTATTTAGAATTATACTATAAGTAGAATTCCTCTACTATATAAAGGGGGTTCTAATCATTTGTAATCATCTAATTTTCGCATAGCAAAGCAATACAATACTTTTTTTTCTCTTAAACTCTCTTGTTCTTCAGTTCAGTTCATATTTCTTAGTTATATTCTCAGTCGGTTCGAGGACGATCTAGCTTGAGGGCAAGTTGCACTTTATACTGATTTGCTTGATTTTTTAGTCAATTATTAACATTAACTATCGTATTTATCAATTTGTGCTAGGTGAAATCACATATCCTTAAAACCACTTAAAATTTTAATTATTATCCGACTTTTAAGGGTAAACATTATTGTAGAGGGATATAGCTTATCGAATATGATCTATGTGTTTTATCATGGGTTTCCTTGACTTCATTGTAATTATTTTTAGAAAAAAGGTCCAAAATTGTCCCTCCACTATTGTTTATTGTTTACTTCTGCCACCCGTTATACTTTTCGTCCAATCTAGCCCCTACCGTTAATCAAGTTTTAAAAATTATCCCTAACCCTAACGTTTTGATACCATGGCAGCTGACCCCCTCAATTTCAACCATGTCAGCTGCCATGTCGTCGACTCCACCAAATTAAAACCTAAAAAGACCCACCCCTTTTAAAATAACCCACCCCTTTTCTATTACCCGATTCGGTTAATTGAACCCGGAACCTGATCCAAACGCCCCCACCTTAAAACACATTTAAACCTAAAAAGAGATTTGATACCTTTGCATTTCATAATTAAAGTAAATATCCAATTTTTTTACTTTTAAAATTTTAAATCATTGCTTCTAAAAGAAATCTTTTTCATAGTCATCTTCCTCTATACAACTTTTCCATGTTTTTCCTTTCTCTGCTACCTCCTTCGTTTCTTTTTTTTTTCACAGATTCATACACAATTTTTTTTTGGTTTGTTGCTGAAGTGAACGAATTTTTGTTTTTATTTTTTCTGGTTTTATCTTTCATCCTTCTGCCATTTCAAATTCAAGATGTTTATTTTTATTTTGATAAAGCACCAATCTAGTAAGCATTAGTGGTAGTTAAAAATAATACTCATGAATAAGTAACAAACACCATTAATGAAAGCTTTGAGGAAAGTCAATTTTGTAATACCTAGAAAAAAACGTATTATTAATATAATTTCTTCTGTTAATAGTAGTTAAATAATCTGAGGTTTCTCAATCCACTACACTCATGGACGAAAATTACTATTGGATGAGCCAAAAGGTCACGTAGAGATTATTCATTGCTTTGGGGAGAAGCTATCCATTCGAAAATGGTGACTGCTACTACTTTCTAGTTCTTTTTTGTCATCAAATCAAATTTATTTTGGGGAGAAATTAAAATTTGATGTTGTCTGAAATGGAGCCTAATTGTGACGAAAATGAAGGGAATGATGGAGGTGGAAGTTGGGATGGAGGTGTTGTGGCGGCCATGGACGATGAAGAGGAAGAATGGAATAGAAATTTAAATTGGAGAACTTGTTAACTTAGGGTATAACGTTTTAAGTTGGGGTTCTTTTTAGGTTTTAATTTGGTAGGGTCGATGACATGGATGAAATTAAGGGGGTCAGTTGCCACAGTGTCAAAACGTTAGGGTTAGGGTTAATTTTTAAAACTTGATTAACGGTAAGGACTAGATTGGACGAAAAGTATAACGGGTGGCAGAAGTAAATAATTAAACAATAATAGAGGGGTAATTTTGGACCTTTTTCCTTATTTTTACTTGACTAGAACTTTTTGCACCGATAAGATGGGAGGGATACTTGCATGGAAGAAAAGCAGTTGGAAAAAAATAATACGGAGTAAGAAAAATAACATAGAGAAATTAAGAAGAAAAGATGTATTTTACTATGCTTAAAGAAAAACTTTCTTCAATTTCTAAGCAAGATCATTAAACCTGAACCCTTCGATAATAACTACTCCACTACTAGTAGAATGTTATTTTTTCTATTATATAGAAGAGAGAAGAGGAGGTTGACCAAGGGCATAATGGTCATTTTAAATATATTAGTGCATTGTTTGCTTGTATACGAGGCTCAAAAGTTTGGTTGTGGATTCTTAATAACAGGAAAAACCAAAACTAACGTGGGCATAAGCTATTAAATTCTTTAAGTGGACGTCACTTTTTATTCAACCTTCACTATCTTCATTAAATGCATTACTTGATTGTTATTATTATTTTTTCAATAAGTACTTTCAACTAGAAAATTATCTTTTTGATAACTTTATAATTCAAATGTTCACCTGATTAAAAATACTAAGGTCACATACATTGATATATGACAATTCTTTTATCTCCTTATGAAATATTATTTTATTTATTTTATTTATTAATTATTCCAAGTAAAGAAGATTTCACTAAAAAAGAAGTAGTGCTAACGTATGTTTTTTTTACATCCAAATGTTATTATATCATTATAAATTGATATCATTTTACACAAAGTTCTCATTAAATTGCAATTTCAATTGGAATACGTTATAAAATTCGGAAAAAAAATATTTAAGAATAAATTATAGTTTTAAGTCCCCTTTTTTATTATAAAATATTAAAATTTGTTCAAATTGTAAAATAATTATCCCATCTCTAAAATATAAGTTGAGAATATTTGAAGTAAAAATCAAGACAATTAATTCGTGGAATTTTTTTCTTTTAAAAATCATTATATATTAGGAAGTATGAGAAGTATCGTCATACATGATTATACTTCTCCCTCTATGATCAAAGTTAGTTGAGTACATACTCTATTCAATAATAATTCAACATATATAAATTTCAAAATACATAAATATACAATTAATTATTTTTAAAAAATCTCAACAAATACTACTATTATGATGAAAATTGCATTATACCTTAAATAGTATCTCAATCATATCAAATGAAACTAGAAAAACCAGTAATATTTTAATTTCAATTTGATTAGTATTTAGCGTGATCGAGAGATTAATTTATTTTTAATATTATGTCATTCAACTAGAACAAAATACAGATTTTCTTGTTAAAATTTTTAATAATTAAAAATCACGATTATTATTTCAAAGGCCCAAAAAATACCTTTTCATCAACTATTTGGGAATAATATTAAGATATTTTATTATTCAAATTTTGATTATTATAAAAAGAAAAAAGCAATACATTAACACAACTAAAAATACTAAAAGAATAAAACTATATATCATTCAATTTAAATAATTAGAAAAAATACAAGACGACTTATTTTTTAACTGACTTTTTAATTATTATTTTATAGTAATTAATTTAAGGCTTAGTGGTGCAAAGAACTTTTAAAATAAAAAAGTGGTAGACCCTATGTAGAAATAATTTAAATTCTACTTGAATTATTATCTAATATGTATAATAAAGCATTAAACTTTGACAAGTATGTCAAAGTGATTGGTATAATAATACGATTTCAGAAAAATTAAAATGCACATAATGCAAAAGATAAATAACAATACATGTAATCGTGATTCTATACGTTATTACACAAAAGTCTATTCTCTTTCTTCTTTCCCTAAAAGCGTAGAAAGTGTGTAATTAGCAATAGACCAAAAAAGATTAAAAGGAAGAAAACAACAAAAAGAAGAAAAAATCAACAATTAGGCTCGTGCATCGCACGGGTACATAATCTAGTAATAAAGAAAAGACTAAAGAGGAACTTCCCTAATACGTAAGAATTTTAGGGGTCGTTTGGTAGGAGGTATTAGAAAAAATAATGCAAGCATTAGCTTTATGCATTTCTAATACCTTTGGATATTTTTTCAACATATATTAGTTATACATCATACTTGGCATTATCCTATACATAAGTAATGCATAGAAAACCATGTCATTAGTAATACCAAGGCTATTAATGCACACATTAGCATGATCAACGATAAAATTGTCTTTAAAATCCCATAAAGCTAGAGAATATGTTGGATATTTTTATTAACAACTATTTTTCTTAAAAGTTATGCAATTTATTATAATTTTAATACATCACACTAAATAATATTTGCATTATTAATACACCTTATTTCACATTATTCTTATACACGGTACCAATCGATCCCTAATTAGGGATTGTTCTAGAATAAAAACGACTGGTGCTCGACAAGTCAAGCCCTGTCGAGGTCGAAGGTATCTGCCACGTAGACTTTGTGGACCCGCAAAAGATATTTAAGGAACTCCTAATAATATTATCTGTTTGGGCAAGATGTGCGCACTACCCACCCTGCGCATCTTAAGGTAAAAGAGAAACAAACCTACTAGTCGAAACCCTTTCTTTTCGATCAGGCTACTCTCACGCTTCTCTACTCCCTCTGCATAAAGCTTGGATCAACCTCACTGCTCCACCCACCCAAATTACTGATATAATAACACATACATACGTATATACGTATAATAATAAGAGGTGAATTTGAGAATGGTATCAGGGAGATGGATTGAAACAGGAGCGGATCTATGGAAAGATAGGGCACGGTCCCTGCAGCTTCGTCTAAGAGACCGCCTTAGGGTCGCCGTCGATCATCACCGTCGCCGTCCTTTGATCTCTGACGGCTACTTCTCATCTACCGTCGAACGATGGGTCCAGCGCTTCAGCGATTTCCGTAGAGATGCTCTCCCTTCTTCTTCCACTTTCTATCGTAAAACAGGTCAGTTCAATATTATACGAATTTGTAAAACGTAATGTGACACAACCGCATCTAATTTGATCCATCTTCCTGTTCGTTAGCATCATCAGTTATGCTACGTGGAAAATCTTTCTTTTTTTTGATGAAATAAGATTCTTCATTGCAGGCATCCAGAAGATGCAAAGTTACAAGAAGGGATTTAGTTAGCTCCATTACAACAAAAGACTTAATCTGCTTAGGGAGCTAACTCAAAAAACAAAAGTAAGGGTACATCTGAGTTAAGGCTAGGCTCAGAGATCCAATGAAATCTAGAAGAGGAATTACATTATTTACAGGTGTTAGAGAACTCCAACTAAATTGTTGCACAAGGCATTTGGCTTTGAGAGCATGTATAGAAGTTGAAATGCCATCAAAGCATCTACGATTCATGCTACGTGGAAAATCTATATGCCGATTATTCATATCTAGGATTTGCAAAATAGTTCGACTAAATATAAAAGGACTTTGACAATGTTTTTAGTTTTACAATTGAATAATTAGGGAATGTGACTGAACTTCAACTGTATAAAACCTGTTAAAGCAATAAATTATGTTTTACATAACCAATGCCATCAATTAACATCTAATGAGCTCATGGTATTTGCAAGGAGAAATTGGGAAAATCTACTAAGCTAAATAGCAGCTATCTTAGCTGCTTTCTGCCCTTATACTTCCAATCTCAGAGCTAGAGTTTACCTCCTTGACAAAGCAAACAGGTTTCTTCATATGTTAGAAGATGTGATTTGAAAGTTAATTATCTCGACTGAAATTTGTTGCTAGAATTACTCCTGGTACCAATATTTATCTACCTTTGATGAATTTAGGGCATTTTATCCCACTTTTTGGGATTCTTTTGATATGTTAAACCTTGCCTTTCAATTTTAACGTCTGTGTTCTTCATGAGTTGGAAGGTTCTTTCCACTAAACTATACCTCACTTGTATTTGCTAATCTATGGGGATTCGAGCTCACGAAGTAGTTATAATTCTGAATCACTATGACTGCAGTTAGCAAGGATATTGATCCAGAAGCAGATTCAGTTCTGACTCGCATGCTTCAAGCTGTGGCTGTACCTGTGCTTGGAAATGTTTGTCATGTGTTTATGCATGGTCTCAATCGTGTTCAGGTAAGCTAAAGCTTTAGTGAGATGCTATTTCAGCTGTTGCCTAATTGGGAGAAATAACTCGATGACTTTTGCAGATATACGGTGCAGAAAAATTACATCAGGTGCTGGTCAACCGAGCGGAGAATAAACCTCTTATTACAGTAAGCGATGTTCCTGAGTTACTTCTAGTTCCTTGCTTTAAGCCTCGCACCCCTTGATTATGCCTTTTGATATATTACTGTTTAAATGAACTCAGGTGAGCAATCATGTTGCTGCTATGGATGACCCACTGGTTATTGCTGCATTGCTTCCCCCCAGTGTTTTGTTGGATGCACAAAATTTGAGATGGACTCTTTGTGCAACTGATCGGTGTTTCCGTAATCCAGCAACGTCTGCCTTCTTCAAACATGTCAAAGTTCTTCCAGTTTCCCGTGGTGACGGTTTATATCAGAAGGTATTTTCTTTGCTGAAAGGCTGTTGAGATAAAGTTGATCTAATAATATAATTGTTTATACATCAGTATATATTTCTCGCTTCTCCAGTCTGAGATGTTTCCTTTGAAATGGTGAAAGAGACTGTGGAGGTTACAGCTAATTGTTCAGTCTATTCATGCATGTACCACAGGGGATGGACATGGCTATTTCAAAATTGAACCGTGGTGGATGGGTACACATATTCCCAGAAGGTAGTCGCTCTCGAGATGGTGGCAAAACTATGGGTTCTATTAAGAGAGGCATCGGCAGGTACTCATTCTTTTTAATTAATAAGTTGTGAATCTCATGATGTCAATAAGGATACCAGTTCAGTGGTTTAATAATTTTATATTTGGAGAAGAAAAAGACCAAGAGACAATGTGTTGATGGAACTATACAGAAACCAGGGGCCAGAATTAAACAGTTTTTTGTTCTCTGTTGATTAGCCCCTCGTTTTCCCGCTGCTAGTGAATGAAGCAGACCCCTCGGTATTTAATTACATTCATGTTTTAAATATGTTTTTCTTTGTCCTAGATAGATTGGTTCTGGATGCCGACAATGTGCCAATAGTCGTCCCATTTGTGCATACTGGAATGCAAGACATCATGCCTGTAGGTGCCAAGCTTCCCCGGATTGGAAAGACGGTATGTATTTTTAAATTGAGGGTGGTGAATAATAATTGCTCTCTACTTTGATACATTTTCATCTCCCGGTAATTATGATTTATAATTTCCTAGTATACTCTTCATGACCTGTAAAAACTGCAGGTGACTGTTCTGGTTGGTGATCCCATCGAGTTTGATGACCTTCTTGCTGCGGAAGAAAAGGATAATATGCCAAGAGGAAAATTATATGATGCTGTGTCGACAAGAATTGGTGATCGACTACAGATGCTTAAGGCCCAAGTCGATAAACTTGCTGTCCAGGAAGCACTACAATCACAATACTACCATGACCGTGTTGGTGAACGAGCTGCTGGGATTGTGCAGCAGATTGACTGGGAAGCTCTCGGCATGGACAATTACTTGAGCACCGAGGAGGATCATGTCTCTCCTCCAAGGCAAGAACCTAGTAGTGAGCAGACATTAGTTGATAAGCAGGTGGAGGAGAATAGTCAGGATAGGTACTTTAGGTTGGGCTTCTCCAGGGAAAATGGAATTGTATCGAGAATGAGAGGTTACGTGGACTCAACTGAATTAATGCTATTTTCTGCTAGATGTTTAGTTAATAGTAGGGTAAAAGAAAATTTTGGGAATACAGAAGAAATTGGCCCACTGGAGGCTTGGAACAACTTTTGGATGCCGATGTATGAGAGTCAGGTTTGTAACCGGGAGATTTTACTTTAAATGAAGAGTTTAACTGGTTTTGGTCTAACTAGAGAGTTTAATTTTTGTACATTGATCTGTGCCGCATACAGTTTTTTATACACTATTGACTATTATAACTCACTAAATTATACTCGAGTAATAAATTTATTACGGAAAAGGACCATATATGTCCCTCTACTATCTAAAATAAATCATATGTGTTCCCCATTATACTATTAATTAAAAAAGTCCTTGCTGTTTGTGCCCAGAAATTAAAATGTCCCTCCACTGTCTACTCCTAAATTTAAAATAAAAATATCCACTTGTCAGTCTTTTATTGGACGAATCAAACCCACCCCTTATTTTTTAATTAACCCACAGACCTGGCTCATTTTAACTGACGTCAAGAAAGCTTACTCTTAGTCGAGAGTTACTCCAATTTCTTTCATTATCAATTATTTGATCCAAACTACGCTGTAAAATATTGTCCAAAAAGGTCGTTTGACATGTCAGAAAATAATTCTTCATCCAAAAGGAAGTGCCACTATGGGAAATTTGCAAACCACTTCACTTCGACTACTCTTCTTAACCCTGGACAGAGATTTTACAAGTGTCCAAAACCAGAAGTAAGTGATTATTATTAAATTTTGTCATGTTTGAATTTTTTTATAGTTTAACAAATTGTTTCCCTTTGATTTGTTTGAATTGTATTTTGATGTTATAGGATGGTTCATGTGGTTATTGGGAATGGTGAGATGATCATATTCCCGCTAGAGCGCTTGTTGTAATCAACAATTTAAGATCTCAGTTGGATGCGGCAAATGTTAATATCAGTACTTTGAAGTCGTCATTGGACAATGTTAACATTGGAAGGGACAAATTGAAGGAGAAAATGATCGCCGTGAATGCAAGAAACCATGTTTAAGTGACTAAATTAGAAGAGAAAATCCTCAAGATGAAGATTTTCACTATCATTTTATGTACCCTTTTTATTGAAAGTTTAGTTGCTAGGGTATTGTTGGAATTTTGTTGGAATTATGTAGGCTCATATCAGATGAGTTCACTTTTGTTTAGACTACTTCAAATCGTGTAACATTGATGTTTTAAGTTAATGTTTAAGTTCTAATGTTAATTGCTCTTGTTGGTTCTACAAAAGATTTAAGTTGAAGTTTAAGTTGAAGTTTTAAGTTGGTCTTGATGTTTTAACTTGAAGTTTAAGATGCCACATATTAGTTGGTTGTTCATATAGTCAGTCTCAAACTGCAGACCGAACAAACTGCACAAACTGCAAATCCAATATTAACACAAACAACATATTCAACAAACTGCACAAAATGCAGATTCGATAAGTGCACAAACTGCACATATTACACATTCAACAAACTCTGCACATACTGCACATGAAATAAACTCTGCAGATTCAACATACCGCACATACTAAATATTCAACATTAGTTGCAAAACAACAGATTCAACATAGTGAACATACTGCAGATTAACTGCAAAACTGCAGATTCAAAACTGAAACATCAAATTTAGCTAGTATATTTCATTACACAAAATAAATCCAGATTTGTGGAGACATGGATGTCATATTATACCCCCTAAAAACTGGCACAAACATGGTGATAATATGACAGTCAACCCCAACATTCAACAAAAAGTCTTAACAAAATATATAATAGGAAATGTACTGCCACATGGCAGTAATTACAACTCAACAAACTACACAAAAAATAGCCTATTTAGTTCTATTAAAATAGACTTCAGTTTCTTCCCCATCTTGGCTTCATCTTATCCACTTTCCTTTTGCTTTACATCTCCGACTGACTTCCAGTTACAACACATTTTCCCTTCCATTTGAGGTCTGGTGGTTTGAAAGGAAGTGATGATGGAAGAATAACACCATTTGTATCACCAGTGAATGAAATTACCCTTACACTTGAAGTTTGAGGTGGTTTTTGTCTTTGCAGAAGTCTTATTTTAGATTCTGACACAGTTATTGGCCTTGCTACAATGGATCAAGTTCAGGTTGGTCAAAGTCAGGGAATGGACTGTATGATTAATTGTGCACTGTTGGTGTAGGCATGAACACAAAATTTGAGCCTTGAACACTCGATTGACTTGCTTGACTAGATTGAGGTATTGTTAGGTGTATCTCTTCTTCTGATTGTTGCCCCACACTTTCATTTTCATCAATTAGATGTCTAGCATTTTGCCTTGCCCCTTTTGCCATAGGTGGCTATTGTTAGCAAATAAAAACAGTTAGATAAAGTAATGTTAGTGTTGTTAACAAGTAAAATAAGTTAGATAAGTTGGAGGAGTTACCTTCTCACAACCCCTTGCACTATGATTTGGCTCTCCATAGTTGGTGCAAGTCATTACTCTCCCATTTCTTGAAGCTACACATTCACCTTGCTTTTTGATTGCCTCATCTTTCTGTCTTGTTCTCTTGATTTTAGGCCTCCCAGCCATCTTGACTAACTCAGGTGGTTCTATTGCTTGTGATGGATCTACCTTCCAGAATTTTTCACCCCTAACTGGCTGCAACTTGTACTTGTATGTAAGCAGATATGCTTCTTTGTTGTACCACGAGTTTATTTCATTCATAAGCTCCAAATTTTTGTATTGCAGGGATCTAATTGCATGTGGGCATGGGATTCCAGTAATATCCCATCCCCTACATGTGTATTTTTTCACCACCATGTTTACAGTGTGCTTATTTGTCCCTTCCCTAATTTCATAGCCATTGTCACCATTGTTGTCCACATAGAAAGAAGTGTTAGCTATCTTCAAATATTCATTGTATAACTTCAAACTATGTGGATTGAAATCATTTGTCCATGACCTCACAACTTCCTCCCTTTCCCTCACCATAGCAACTTCTTGAACTCACCTATCCTCCATCTTTTGCATCAGCTTGCCTCTATGTGCTTCACACAAAATCTACTTTTGTGAATCAGGTAGCACATTCTGGACTGCCTCAATTAATCCCTACAAAATGAAAGTGAATATAAGTAAACATGCAGTACTTAACAACAAATTGAAATGAAAGAATAAAGATATCTGGACATAATTCATACCTTCTGCATATCTGACATAAAGGTAATTCCCTCATCCTCTTTGAGATCCAATGACCTTTGAAGCAATTCCAAGAACCAGGTCCAAGTCTTTTTGGTTTCTTTATCAACTATTGCCCATGCTATTGGATAAGCCTGATTATTGGCATCTAGAGCTACATCAAGTAATAGCCGACCTTTTGCTTTTCCTTTCAAAAAGGTAACATCTAAGCCAATAAATGGTCTCAGTCCTTCTCTAAAACTCATCTTCAATGCTTGGAAGCAAGTATACATTCTCAAGAATTTTCTTTTACCTTGAGCAAGAGCATCTTTGACAAATTAGTGACTACATCACTACCTAGATTACTTACTTAAGATCATTGGCATATGCCTCGAGTCTATTGTAATTGAATGTGTTTTTTCAGTTCTACTCTCATCTCTTTTATCTTAAACTTTGGGTTATCTTTCACCTTCTTCTTGAAGTAATTTGCTATTGTATAATAATCAACCCTAAAATTGTCAAATGTTTCATCACATGTATGTTTTGCTTTTAAGGTCTTTACCCTAACCCCAGGAAGGTCCCCATCTGGAGTAATATGAACAACAAAGGGGCAGTCAAATACACATCCATACCTTGTCCTTTTTGAAGAACTTTTCTTTAACTTGAGCTCCTTTTTGTTTGCTAAGGCATATAGGTTAAGATATTTTCTTGCTTCAGGTATATCCTTGAAGCTCATACCCTTATACACTTCCTTATAATTATCCAAACCTGGCATAATATCTCTTTTCTTTTGATTAGCAAATGTTTATAATTCATCACTATCATACTCTACCTTTCCAGAATTAGAATTAGAATCAGATCCAGATTCAAAATCACTACAATCAGTACCAACTTCATTTAATACTGGATAAGACTCAGAATGATGGACTATGTTAGTCACATTAATAGACTTCTCACACTCATCTACAATATAGAAATGGAGAGTCTTGAATTCATCAAATATCAAACACAATATATGTCTTATACCAGCATCATTCTCAATCTCATAATAATTACATATGGATCATTCACAATTAGTTGTTGAACACCTACATTTCCTAACTCACTAATGTATAAATCCACTAGATATTTGTATGATAGAAGTTCAGAATCATAACCTCTCTTGATATGGGACAACTTCTTTGAATACAAGACATGTGGGCTTGTGATCCAGTCCCCACCATAATGCAAGATTAGGTCCACCAATGTCATCCTTGATATTCTGTAAAGGTAACAATAAAGAATCATAAATGGGGACAACAAAAATTTAAATAACATAAACAATACTAATAACGAAAAATAACTAAACAATTAAAAAAATCAGAATTATAAAGCATGTATGGATTTAGGGGAACACAAACAACATGTAACAACTAGGGGATCACAAATAATTCAAATAGTAAAGGCCCACTAGCACTAAAATATTCACAGATTTCAGTTGTGAGGGAACAACATTCAACACACCTAGCACAGACATATGCCGACAAGAAAACGACTAAAAGGAACAATTGAAACCCCACATTCTCATATCTCCACCAAATTTAATACTTACAAAATTCAAAGGCATATGCAAGCACAGACAAAAACCACATAAACCCAACACATACATAATCGATACAAGACATATCACAAAAGTTTATTCGGGATTACAAAAAGACAAAAATAATCCCTACTATATTGTCGACCATCAATAATCCTAACAGAAAAAGACTAAAACAAAACACATGCAAAGACATTCCACACAAGAAAATAAGACAAAAAGGTCAGAAAATAACATCTTAAACTAAGACATAAGAATACAAAACATATTAAAGCCCCAAAATAATTTGAGCATAAAACCCTAATAATAAACTAAGACAAATACACATAGAAGGGAGATAAACAAGTAAAATTGTGTGGATTAAACATACCTTTTCAAAAAATTGATTCTTGAACGGTAGCATCGACTATGAGTAAGCTTTCTTGAAGAACCCTAGCTTGGTCTCGTGGTTGAAGGAAGGGAATCAGAGACTTTAATTGATAGATTGGGTGTATCGGATAAAATGAGTCGGGTCGATGGGTTAATTAAAATATAAGGGGTGGGTTTAATTCGTCCAATAAAAGACTGACAAGTGGATATTTTTATTTTAAATTTAGGAGTAGACGGTGGAGGGACATTTTAATTTTTGGGCACAAACGATAAGGAATTTTTTTAATTAAATAGTATAACGGGGGACACATATGACTTATTTTAGATAGTAGAGGGACATATATGCCCTTTTCCGAACTTATTAATATTTTATTAAATTAAATAGAAAAGGTCCAAATATGTCCGTGTACAATACAAAATTGAGCACATTTG
This sequence comes from Nicotiana knightiana, assembly GCA_005239525.1. Taxonomy (NCBI): domain Eukaryota; kingdom Viridiplantae; phylum Streptophyta; class Magnoliopsida; order Solanales; family Solanaceae; genus Nicotiana; species Nicotiana knightiana. The sequence continues at coordinate 45,557 of ML372033.1, read as the reverse complement.
ACTTTCGTTAATACTTTAACCCATATGTGTCTGTACCATCACATAGTTGGTCCATATATACCCTTTTTGAAACGGAATCCATCCAAACCAATTAGCTCTTTTGTTAGTTGTACTAAATACATTACAAACACTATTTCCTTTTGATTAATACTTTTGTTTTCTTTACCTTTCTCATTTCTTTCTTCTTTTTTCTTTTCTTCTCCTTTTTTTTTCCTTTTTCTTTCTCCTATATCCGAGTTCCTCTGTTGCTGATGCCTTTTCCATTTTCGTTACCAATTTAGCTTGACAAAACTCATGAATTCCTGCTAATTTTACTATTACAAACCTTACATGTTCTTCTGATATGAAGGAGATGAAAATTGTTGGAGAAATTTTTTCGGTGGTGTTAATTGAGTGAAAGTAGGATATGGTTATTTAGATTTTGAAGGTCTTATTCCCTTAAGATCTGAAGCTATACGGTAAACAACACCTTCAAAATTTGAATAACCATATCCTACCTTCACCAAATTAACACCACCTAAAAAATTTCTTCGATAATTTTCATCTCCTTCTTTTCAGAAGAACCAGAGCCTTCTCGCTTGGAAGGTTTTAGTGGTGTAGGTTTGATTTTTAGGAATAAATTACGTGAAATTGGTGATGGAGATGGAGATGGAGAAGGCATCAACAATGAAGGAACTCGAATATGGGAGAAAGAAAAAGGGAAAAAAATTGAAGAAAAGAAGAAAGAAAAGACAAAGGTAAAGAAAAAAAGTACTCATAAAAAGGAGATAATGTTTGTAATATACTTTAATACAATTAAAGAAAGAGCTAAATAGTTTGCGTGGATTTCGTTTCGAAAAGGGAATATGGACCAACTATGTTACGGTAAGGACATATATAGATCAATTATGTGACGGTAAGGGCATATATGAACTAAAGTATTAACGAAGGGTAAATATGCTCAATGACGTATAGTACAAGGACATTTTGGATCTTTTGCATAAATTAAAATGTCTTGTCGCATGATTTTGCTAAAAATGATATTTTGATCAACATGAGTCATGGGGTAATGTGATATGATTTATGGTCCCTCTGCAAATTCATCCCTTTCCGATGAAGGTTTGCATGATTTGTTGTGTCAAGGTAGGCCTTGATTATTTTTCTCATTTGGCCTTCTTGTTCGAGTTTGGACGTTATCGTTTCGAGTTTCTGTCACTTTGGGGTCCTCCGGAGTGTGGTCACCTATCACTATTTAGTATCGTACTGCTTCCTACTGGTTGAAGCCAAATTGACTCTTGAAACCCTGGGTCAAAATAATGTAATTCAACGAAATCAAAATGTTATATTGAATTGAAAAATAAAGCTAAATCTACTAGGACTATTATTCGTTTGAGAAATTACATTAAAAAATCTTAAATTATCTTATTATGTAGAAAAAGAGTTTTGAATATGGTGAATAATACTTTATTTATCTTGGATGTCATCTCATGAAGATCAAATTGGCATAAGCTGCAACGGGAAATATTTCTGAAAGAAAAAAGGAGGAATAATCCAACGGTTTAAATTACCTGAAAGAGCAACAAAGCGTCCATCCAACTGTCCTCTGGACAATCAAAATCAAATGAGACCCCACAATCACCTCAGCTTGAATTATATCTGGGGTAGCAGCAGGGACAAAAATGGAAAATAAGAAAACTGGTAACTCCACTTGAATTTACATTACAAAAGAAAAGAGAGTGACTCTGGTGGGGTTAATGGTATCTTCATTGAATTCAATGGGGAAGAATATCTGTTAGTAATAAGATTGCAAAAATGTTAGAAGAAGAGGAAGATTCTCTGGAATCAGAAACTGAACTCACCGATGAACAAAAAATTGAGATTGCCAAATGGTTCCTTCTTAACTCTCCCGCCGGCGAAATTCAGTACGTCGCCAAAGGTCATTTTCTTCCTTTTCTTATCTTTCTTTTGCGGTATTTCTAGTTTTGAAGGGTTTTTCGTGATTGAAATTGTAACCGCATTGGTCTTCGTTCGCGATCGGCGTTTTTTTTTTTTTTGAGTTTTGAGTTTTATTTGGTTTGATTTACAGATGTTAGAGCTATTTTGAAAGACGAGAATGTATATAGGAAAGCGGCTGAGGAGGCATTCCCTTCTTACAACAAATCTCATTTGATTTGTCTCGAATTGCCTAACAGAAGTGGTGATGTAAGTCTCTCTCTCTCTCTCTTGCTTTCTTTGTAATTGCAATTTGTTAGATCTTTGAGAATGTAATTTAGGCTGATCGTGTCCTTCAATTTAATAATTTTAGCTTTCGACGGTTTTCAGTGGTTGAAGATTTGTGAATGAAGTTTAGCTAAGTTGTTGAAGGTTTAAAAATGAAATATTTTGTAACCAATACTTATTATACTGTGTTGTAATTTTCCTTAGTTGAAGGTTAAAAAGTTGAAAGACCGAAGGGAAGGATGAAAGTTATGCATGAGAAAATCATTTGTCTTATTTTCCATTAAAGAAATAAGATTACTATAGTAATGCTCCTAATAAGGCTTTTTCGGATAGAGATATATTTCATGGTACTCGGCTATGCTATATACGAAAGAATGGGGTGTTGTTTGTTGAGCAGCTTGTTTGTTTATAGTTTCTCTACATTTGTATACCACTTGTATAGAGGGAATTTCCACCACTTATTCAACAATCAAAAGAAGAAAAAACATTTTCCTAAGAACTGTTCTTTATGAAGTCTAAGATTTTGTTCCACTCTTCTAAAAAAGAAAGTAAATGCTTTATGGATGTAGTAATGACCAGTTGGAAGATATTTTTATTATCTTGCTATGTGAAGTTGCTGCTCACTACATTTGCAGGTATTGGTTACGTCTTTTGGTGAGGTTGATAAGGATGAGTATCTTGATCCTCGCACTGCCCAGGTTGCCATAGTTGACCATGTCAAGCAAGTATGTTGTTCAGTTAGTATATAATGCTAAACGTAATTTTTGGATTTAGTTGGATTTTTTACTGTCTGGTATTTTGACATTCATCTTTAATAAGATCATAAATTTTCATTGGATGAGCCACCGAGGACGTGCCAATTGCCTATACCAATAACAGATATGCAACAACTCCCATGTGCCACCCACAAGCTACCTTGCAAGTGCAAAACAATCGAAACTATTTACTAAGATCTACACACACAATCTAGCTTTTGACTTTCTTCTTATTGCAGAAGCAGAAATAAAGCCACACTGTGGTTTTGGGGTGGGTGGACAAGACTTTCAATTTTGCTTTTCTAGTTGATTTATGGAGGCTAACTCACATATGGGTTTAAAGAAGCTAACTCCCCTAACCAAGATAGAAGCTTAAAGCACCAAGAATGGTGCTGCAATTTATCCTCAAATGAAGAGGAAAGGAAGAAGTCACTGTAAAGGAAGACGACATTTACCATTTTCGCTGAGTCTTTTAATGTCCTCAAAAGCAACACGATATATAAGTTTCTAATGTCTTTTCTTTTTTCTAACTGTACAAGGTCCACCCTCTGTATTCCTATCAGCTGAGAAGATATAACTTAATAAATGATCAGCTTAAGTGACAAAGAAAAGGTTATTTCTTCTTCTTTTTTTTTTTTTGGGGGGGGGGGGGGGGGGGGTAGGTTCTTAAAGGATAAGTATTTAGTTTAGAAGGTTATTCGCAAAAGCAAAATAATATGGACATGACATAAACAACCTTGTAGAAGTTAGATACCGTGAGGAATGGTAGGATGATATCCAAAAATGTGCTTATTCTAAAACAAAGGAAAAGAAAAGTCAAAAGAACAAGGCAAAGAGTCAAAAGTCAAAAAGTCAAAAGAACAAGGCAAAGAGAGAAAAGAAGAAAGAGATGCTTCGTACAGTGCTTCGGTATACTCGTTTTGTGCTGTGCTTAAAATATCTCCACATAATCTGGTTTTATATGCTCATATTGTTTTTCTATAGATTAGTTCTTTAGACATCTTCTGGCTGATTGGAACTTGAATTGTTAAACACATTTAGGCATTGAGGACAAAGACAAAAGAACCAGAATGAATTGTGTTAACCATTAAATTGGTTTATATGATGGAAGTGGCTATGATGAATGAAGATATTGTAAACTTGAAAATGTGCTTTGATATAGCAAGTCCATGATTATCGTGAACTTCACATAACATGCATTTCCATTCTATCTTGTTAGTGTGATTGAGTGATGCCAAGTTTAAGTGAAATAAGCCTCCTCTAATATAACTTGTCCATGGTTCTATATTAATCCTCATTACTCAAGAGTTATGAACTTCACATAACATGCATTTCTTTTCTATGCTTGTTTACGTGATGGAGTAATGCAAATAGATTGGTAAAGTGAATTAAGTCTCTGTTGATATAACAAGTGCATGAGTTTACTCATTATTCAAGGGTTATGAGGTTCATTTTTATTTCCTTTTGTTTTCTTTTTTCCTAGTTTATTGGTGTCGAGTAATACTTTGTGTGACCTTCTTGTAAGTTCATCTTATGTATGTATGCTAGGCCTGTAAAGAAGTTAGGCCAGCAAGAGATGAAGAACTTCCATCTGCTTTTGTGGAAGAGTATAGGTAAGCTTCTGTTATAGCACATACATTTCTCGGTTTTAACATCTGTGGTTTTGCTTCCCTTTTTAGTTACACTCTACATTCTGCTTATAACCATTGAGATGTTGAAATTTTTCTATGTTGTCATGACAATGTGCAATTACTTCACCTAATTGAGCTTATCTTTGAACCATGCTCAACAAGACTTGCAAATGCAACCTCACTTTCTTGATGGCGCTCAAATACGTAGTTGTGGATGTAGTTTAACCTAGAGCTAATTTATATACTATGACATTTGCATTTCTTGTGGAAGTTTTCTTTTCCTGCTTAATAGGAAGAAAAGCTGCATGATTTGGTCAGTGCTTACAGAAAGCAGTCTAGAAATAAGTGATTTAGGTATATCTCCTTAATTGCTGCTCCTCTCAACCAGTACAATTTCTTCTCTCTGCTTCAACATTGCATTCTGCATCTTTTCTTTGGAAATATTCTTCGTAATCTGCATTTCAAGTGTTAGTAATTTATCCTACATCATGATTCACGTGCATGTTTATTCAAGTAAGACTCATAATACATTGGTTTACCTTTCCGCTCGACTTTATCTGTGAGGAACAGTAATGGATAATGGCATCAATGTCAGATACTAAGATGGCAGTATGACACCTAATTTTGGTATTGTTGGGAGACTTTAGGAGTATAAAAAGATGAGATTCTGAGGGAGCAATAAATTCTCCAATAATTCCTAATGCTTAACATGCAGATTATTTTAATCATGTCTTTGTTTAATGTGAATAGGTCCCTTCTTAATACGGTCTGTTGCTCTTCTTCATTAGGGGCTTTGGTTCTGATCAATGGCTTTGTTATTACCATTGCTTGCCAAATTGTCCTAGTCATGATATTTCTTGTGTAGGTCTGCCATGGATGCAGAAATTATGAAGTATGTGAGTGAAGCGTATCCAAAAGGAATCTGTTCTGTTTACTGTACCAAAGGAAAGGATGTGGAAGAGCCAGGATCTGATTTTGAACTCGTTGTGGTGATTTCAGCTGCTAGGCATAGTCCTCAAAATTTCTGGTGTGTTAGATTAACAAAACTCTAACTCTGAATTATATGTGCAACCCTCTCTTTGATTTTGATCATTTCTACGATACCTGTAAATTTGTGACCCTCACATCAGGACGTGGTGCATTTTCGAGAGTAATTTGTAACCCGTCTGAGATCATGTATTCCGGTTTCTGTATGTGTCCAATCCTCAAAGATGGACCAAAGGATATGCTGTTATGTGGTCCGAAGGTGTGAGTCCTTTGCAACATGAGTATTTGTTAAAAGGCAGAATAAAATGTGTGATGCATGTTAGTAATGATTGGGCAATTTTAAATAGGGTCTACCAGGAAAACCTATAAGGTGATGTCTCTGATGCCAAGGTGAGAAATATATTAAGGCATGCTTTCTTCGTTGCTAACTTTGTCTTAACCCACCAATGTGCCCTCATTATGTGTCTTCGCTAAAGATCTGCCGTCAGTAAAGCTTGTCTTTTCAGTTAAAATTTGTAAAATAAAGTTCCCAATCCTTCTCATTATGAAGTTGCAATGACCATAGGTTTTTCTTCTAAGACGTCTTGTCCTCTTTTGGTTGTAGTCTCTCTGGATAGAAGCAGAATTTTCATTTCTTGTTAACTCCCAGTAATTACTATGTCTCAATGTGTTGAATTTGCTAGAACACATGCCATTTACATGTTAAATCTATGGGTGCTCTTAAGATATCCGCTTCATTCACTTCTCAATTACAAAAGTGTCAATATATTCTAGGTTGGTTTACAAAAGTTGCGACAACCAAAGAATGAGGGATGTCTGTTGCCTATTCTTCATGTCGTCTCCATAGCACACTTGTCACTTGAGTCGATGATATCCTGTTATAGCATGTCTAACTCACTTGAGCCGACATATATCGTCTTATAGCATGTCTAAAGAACCTAATATTATCTGCATCTTCTGTAGCAATGGAAGCTGGCGATCAATTTGGAATATTGAATTTAAGGATGAAATTCAATCTGTAGAAGTGAGAGGCAAGATGCAGGTATGATTTCATTTATAATATGAGAATATAGTGTTTGCCTTTGGTTTCCTCATCCTTGTTTTTGGCTTTTCACCGATTGTTACGCATGAAGTTAGACATCAGTACTGACGGTCTAGTAGTCAATGAAGTTGGGGAAGATCCTGAGATCTCAGGTTCAACTCCCAGCGGAGGCAGAAAAATACTAGGTGATCTCTTCCCATCAGCCTAAGTCTTGGTCGGCAGAGGTACCCGGTACCTGTGCTGGTGGGAGGTAGCAAGTACCTGGTGGAATAGTCAAGGTGCGTGCAAGCTGGCCTGGACACCATCCGACAAACGTCATAAAAAAAAGTTAAAATCTTAAAGATTAATGTTTAGTTATTGCTGGATTGAGCCGACCCCGGCTGTTGCTAGTTTAGGGGTGTTTCTTGCTTTTTTGTTGTATCCAAAGCTTCAATATTCAAACTTGAACATCCTTCCCTGCTCTCAATTCAGGTTGGCGCCCACTACTTTGAAGAGGGAAATGTGCAATTAGATGCACAATATGAATGTAAGGACACAACATTAATTCAGGTAAGTGACTATTGCTTGTCCATGAACTTCTCTTTTCTTTATTGTCGTCAGTATCTTTAACCCTATATAAATGGTGTAAGGCAGTCAATGTCAAATATAATAACCCAACTAGGTTGGGACTCCGTTGGTTTAGTAAGAGTTTTGTAATTGTGAATTGTCAAGAAAAGCTATTTTGTTAAGAGAATTTGATTAATTTGATTAAGAAACCAAGGTTGTGTTCCCATCAATGGAATGTAATGCTATCGGTGTTAATATGTTATATTTCTAATGGAAGATCCTTTGATATGCAAATGGTTCCTAAATGACTACCCAATATTTTCCAATAATTAGGTAGTATTTCCTCTTTATGATTTTTCCAAATATAAAAGAGTTACAATTAAGAACAACCAATTTATGCCAAGTAGAACCCACTTATCCCTAAGCGATTCTATTAAACAACGTTTAGATCCTTGAGTTCTTTCTATTCAATTCTACCAAACCCTAACCCTCTTTTCCAAGTAAAGATGAGTGAAAAAGCACTAGTCAATGTTTGCAACCATCAACCATAAATGAAGCATGAGAAATGAATAGAAATCAACTAACCGTTATATATATATTCAATGGTAAACACCCATTAGCGTTACATCCACTTAGGGTCCACAACCTTAGTTTAAAGTTAGCTACTCATACTAAAATACAGGAACAAAGTAATAAAGCTTACAAAGAGGACAAAGCTTTGGATTCTCTCTCAATAGCTTCCAAAATAATGGTGTATTCAATGCTCTAAGTGTAGCCTCTCTTTCAAACAAGATGGTACACAAAAACTCTAATCATTCTATTTATAATGGTCTAAAAGTTGTGGTCAAAAAGTGACAAAAAAGACCCTGAATATCAAGTCCGCGACCCTGCAGGATGGGTCGCATAAAGCATTCGGTCCGCACATCTTTAATTGCACCGCAGAATTGATCACAATGTTTTCCATCGCATTTCGATTATGCGGTCCGTATATTGGTTTCGCGACCACATATCGTACGGCAAAGTCATCTTCATTGAAACTCCTTTTGCATTTGTGTGATCACTATGCGGTCCGCACAAGAGTTATGCGACCGCACAATGGATCGCAGATTTGACTGGATGATGTGCTTCACTCTGCATGATTCTCCACCTCACTTTTGTGGTCGCAAACCTGCCGTGTTTCTGCCTTTTTATAGGTTTTTGTCATCTTTTTCATGTTCTTGGTTCTTCAAGTCTGGTTTACTGCAAAACTTCAAAACTACATAAGAAGTGGCTTATAATGCTTTAAAAGATGAGCTAAAATCTATTTAATTAGTATCAAAAGTGTCGCATTTCTACGGCACAACAATAATTCATAAGGATACCGAAGTTGTTCTCTGTTGTAGGTTGCACCCAGTGTTTTAAAAGGTGTTTTCGAGGCGAGCCCGGGGGCGAGGCGTACCAAAAACGTCCTGAGGCGATGGTGTGGGGCGAAAGTCTCAAGAGGCATATGCCCAACAATTCGGGACGTATGCCCGGGCGATTGAGGCGGACTTTATCAAATTAAAATAAAATTTGTTGAATAAGTCTTTCATATAATACTCAAATTCTCAAAAGTCAGTTTGGTAATTACTCAAAAGTTTTAAAAAAGAACTGAAATGTATTAAATTTAAAAGTAAAGACCTTTTTATTGATTGAAGTCTTAATTCATGGTCTTTCCCAATTCTTTATCTTGTCCGCTAGTTTACTAATATCTCCTAAAAGCAACGAATATTCAATTTTTTTTACAAATACAAAGAGAACTATATTCTCCTTCAAAGCAGCAAGTTCAAAGTTCAAATTGCAGGTTAGTCATCCTTTTTGTTCCTCCATGTAGAAAACTTTATTCTTTTTTACTCAAGTTACTTGTGCTTCTAAGTAGCGTATAATAGATTGTTTTGACTAGTTTATTGTGTGGATGAAGCACATCTATATATTTTATTTTCACATATTTATAGTTTTCTTCAATTTGTATGCAATTTTACTTGTTTATAAATATTTACTGTAGTTATATTATTTTATAAAACATTAAAAATTAAATACCTATGGGGCGTGCCCCATGCCTTGAGGCTTACGCCTCACTGAGGCATATGTAAAACGTCTCGCCTTACGCCCACACCTTTTAAAATACTGGTTGCACCATTTCTTTTGTTTGTTTCTGAACCTGTGTTAAGTGTTAACACAGCTGAACAGCGTGTAGAGACTTAACATTGATGCCTTGTGAGGTACTCGGAGAATGCAGTGAGTTTAAATCTTTTGGCAACAAATCATGATAAGTTTTCTCATAGAATTGTAAGGGAGGTCTCCAGATCAGCTATCATCTCCCATCTGCAATGTGATACCATGGATGCTGATAATAGTTTCTAACAAGGAATTCGGTTAACTTTTGGCATTTATTGTTTTAAGATTACCATCTCTAGAGCAAAATTATAAGCATTACTATCCATCTTAGCAGTACAACAGACTCCGGCTATGATTTCTTTTCATAATTTTTCTTTCATTTACCATGATTAGCATGTTAAGAGTTAAGATAGAGACAGAACAGTTTCTGGAAATCCTATCTTTTGCTCGTCTGTTGTTGGAAAGGGTTAAGCTAAAAACAAAATCTTTTTTCTTGAATAATTTGATTGGGAATCATACAGGAAAAGAAAAAAAAGTAGCATGGTCTAAGAGCCAGAAAGAATAAAAGTGAGAACTGTTTCTGTAATTCCTGTTCGTTTCTGCAACTAGTGTAAAATTTGAAGGTCGTGCTAAAGCAAAAGTTTCTCCCTTGAACAATCTCATTAGACATCATATGGATGGCGAAGAAATAAAATTTTGATTACTATCTTGTGATTTCAGTTTACATTTTACGACAATTTAAGTTTGAAGTATTCTGATTTTGTGGTGTCTTTCTTAGTCCCCTGATGATTCTGCGATTGCCTTGGTTAACATTATTCGCCACCATGAGACTGAGTATCTGGCTTCTCTTCAGGTTGTTACGTTGTTCCTACATCACCCCCACCCCTTTCTATCACATCATCTAACACTCCCCATGTCCCCACTCTTCTACCACTTTTCTATTAAGTCTCCGTTGCTGTTATTTTGTCCGAAGTTACTGATAGCCCTCTTACTGGCAGACATCTTACTTGAAATTGCCGGATACCACTTTCAAGGTAATCCTCCAACTTCAAAACCTCTAACATGTTCAAATATTTTACATGAAAAGACACATGAGAGCTTATCGTTACAATCTCACTGCAGTCACATATTCTCACTATGTCTTTATCTTTTGCAGGACTTGCGGAGGAAGCTTCCTGTTACTCGTACGTTGTTCCCATGGCACAACACTGTGCAATTTAGCCTTACAAGGGACATTGAAAAAGAACTTGGAATTGGAAAATAGAAACATTCCATGCCTTCTATACAAGCTGAACATGTATACACCATTATTGATATGACAAGCGAGGTTATTTAAGATTGCCATCTCCGGCTCTTTGTCCTTCGTCCTATTGTTTTCTTTGAGAGGGATCTTCCGTTTTTGCCTTTTCACCATGGTTGTTAATGTAGGAATTGTTCCTTAGTTGTTCATCTGCCAATTGGCCTGAGAGAGTTGTGTATGCTGTGAAGAGCTGTAAAGTAATGAATTGGAAGTCTTTCTTCTTGCTTTCTTCCTTTGGAATGACTGTGAACATGCTGGTAAAGAATGACTCTTGTTAATCTACTTTTTTCAAGCGTCTGAAAGGTCGAGGCGAGTCCAACCATCAAATTGTTCGAACTTTGTTTAGATTTCATTTAAGCTGTCCTTTAAAGATCTTGTTGTGATGTAAACTAAGAGTCCACCAAACTGTATAGAGAACCTGGTTCTCTATCAGAACACACACAATAGTAAGTAAACAACACAATTATGTTTATGTGGAAAGTTCCCGGCTCACGGGATTAAAAATCACGAGCAGCTTTAGATTACAACATATTGTAGCTTAGGAATTAAACTCTTAATCCCTCACCTAATTATAATAACTATGTTGCAAGCCTTTTTGTAATAGCTCTATTATAAAGCTAACCACTTGATTAACTCTAGTCAAACACAAACACGAGGTTTATGGTTTACAAAGGTATCCTATGAGATGCTTCTTAATAAGCTCAGTAGGGGTTACAAATGAATTACATTAACAAAGATACAACAATACTTAGGACACACGATGTACTCAATGTTGGGATATGGTCCTTCATTTTGTTGCTACTTTGTTCTTCAATGCCTTTGAGTAAATGAATGCGACTACACACTTGAGAGTCAAAATATGTTTTAGGGTTTACAAGTGTATGTAATCCCTTGTCTCATGTTGGTAATATATAAGTGAGGTGACTAGGATGATGCAAGCAAGTGTTTGGTACACAACATGCTTCAACGGTGACTGTTGCATTGTTGCGTGTGCATTGCAGTAGCTTTAACAGATGTAAAGAGTTGGCTTGTACTGTGATCCATATGTTCCCTCTGCCGTTCCCTTAAGTGATTTTATTGGAACCTATGCCAGACATTTGACTTGTTGTTCTCAGCACAGAGAGGCTTTGTATCAGGTGCTCTGTCTAGTTGTCACATGAGATTTGTTCAATCATCGAAACAAAAAGGCACATAACTTTTAGTGTTGGATCATACAGATTTGTGGTTGGCATGATAATATGAATTGGGCTTAAAGAAAGAAGTGGGGATTCCATTCTTCCGTCGAAGACTAGGAAGACAAATAATCCCTCCTAGAATTTTTTTGTTCCCCACATTTATCTCCTACTTCCTTATGTCTAGTATTTAAACAAATTTGACTTTCTTTCTATTTAGAATAGAAAACTATTGATACGTCATATGACATTGAAATCTGTCAATAGTAACATAGTCACACTACTCCAATTTTAAAAAAAAAATGAAAGTCAAATACTCTTCTTCAAATTTTACATTACATACTCTTTTTCTACGAGATGTTGGGAATCCCTTGTACCACATTGTACGTAGATTTTGAAGAAGAGTATAACTAAGACGAAGGAGTTTTTAGAATTTCATTTTTCAGATCATAAATAATCGCCAACAAGAATTTGGTTCTTTTTACGAACTTGATGCCGACAAATCTGCGAATCTAGAAATTCATTTCGACTAATTGTACCTTCTCGAACTATTTCTTTTTAAGAACCAAAAAGATTTGTGCCAAAATAACATATGCCAAGAAGAACAAAAGTCTTTGAACACGTAATGGATCTTGAAGTACTATTTTTGCATCTCCCTAACCAAATCCGCCTACAATAGGATTACTTGTTAACGGTTAGCTTTATTTGAGATTGAGGCGTTGTAGCAGTAGTAGTTGTTGTTGTATACAGATTTGTGTTTTTTGGTAAGAATAACCTAATTATGCGACTTCTTTGTACATAAGAACCTTTGACCGGTTAAAAAGAATGTGCTTGAATATTAAGTATAGCATGATCCATTGTAATTGTATGATCAAACATTGAGTGAATAGTGTGACCGACAGTAACAACTTGTATGAATTTACACCAAATAAAACCTTAAATTAGCGAAATTTTTCACTAATGATTAGAGATTGCATAATTAAATACTTTTCATTCGTGATGGTTGGCTTTCACTTCTCTTTCGTTGATGGCCGGCTGAAACTTTGAAAAGCGAAAATATTGAAAGGTTACATAAAAGAATTTCCGTTACCGGGAATCGAACCCGGGTCTCCTGGGTGAAAGCCAGATATCCTAACCGCTGGACGATAACGGATTTGTTATGCCCATGTCAACCTAAAAAGTTATAAATACCCTTTTCAACAAAACTGTGGATTTTAACTCAAGTATGTCTCTTCAACAATATTATGGATATAACTTACTGGTATGATATGCATATTTTGTAGGCTTATTCATACAGTAATATAAACGGTGATAAATTGCTAATAACACATTCCCTTGTAATTTCTAATGCGAGAGCTTTTAAATTTTTATTATCCTAAATTCTTCCACTTCCATTATTTCTTTGCATTATGACTTTAATTGATTGGAGAAAATAGGTTGAAGATATGAAATTCAGCCATTACTTGTTTAATAAGTTAACTATCTTGTTCTCTTTTTTCTTGGAATATAGATAGATAAAATAACATTTTTACATTATGTTCATTCACAAAATTATTGTAGTTATTTTCTTCAAACATTTATTAACGTGGTTTTCATATTTTGATTTATATGATGAATCACCAAAGCGGCAAACTAATACAGTAAACTATTTAAAAATACAAGCATTCAACAAAATTAATAAGTGGTTCAGCACAACACATTCTTGTAAGTTTGTAGTGTGAGGTTACAAATATTTAACATGAGACCATAAATGACATGACAGAAGCTCCGTGACATTATTCACTATTAAAATTTTAAAAATTAATGACACATTATATTTTAAAAAAATATTCATAAAGGGCAACCGTTAGTAAGAAAAAATATAGAACGATGCACTTGAGGAAGAGCACATACTTTAGAAAAATCAAATTCCAAACTTCTTAAAAATTTAAGCTAGTAATTTAGAAATAATTGACGAGGATGTCACACCCCGTATTGAGGCTGGGTGGATGAAATGGAGGTTAGCATCCGACGTTTTGTGTGACAAGAATGTGCCCTCGAAACTTAAAGGTAAGTTCTATAGAGCACTGGTTAGACCGGTCATGTTGTATGGGTCAGAGTGTTGGCCAATCAAGAATTTTCATATCAGAAGATGAAAGTAGCAGAAATGAGGATGTTGAGATGGATGTGCGGGCACACTAGGTTGGATAAGATTAGAAATGAAGATATGCGGGTGAAGGTGGGTGTGGATCCTATAGAAGACAAATTACGGGAAGCGAGAGTTAATTTGGGCACGTGCAGAAGAGGAGCCTAGATGCCCCGATAAGGAGGTGTGAGCGGTTGGATTTGGCGGGTATGAGAAAAGGTAGAGTGCGACCTAAGAAGTATTTGGGAGATGTGATCGGGCAGGACTAGGCGCGACTCCAGTTTACCGAGTATATTGCCCTTGATAGGGAGGTGTGGAGGTCGAGCATTAGGTTGTAGGTTAGTAGGCGGTTGGACGTGTTTATACTTCATATTGGGTGTGAGGTTAGTCTGATAATGTCTTGTGTTACAATCCATGTTTTCGTACGTAAGAGTACGTCGTATGACAATTGATGTAGGCTCAGTAATGAGATCATCTTTAAAAGTAAATAAATTAATTTAATAATATTACTTTGGAGGTTACAAATATTAAAGATCATGGATAACAAGCACCAAGAGTTTAGAAGGCGTAGAGGCTAAATGAACTGAAGAAAATAAGTTTCATCGAAAGCCAATAAGTTTGGAATGTTATAACATGAACTTTGGGGTGAGACTAGGGTGCTTAACATAATAAAGAGGTTATTTTATGATTTATTTTAGTGGTATGATAGTTGTGTGCTATGTTTTGAAGTCAAGCAAGTTGTGGAACAAAAGTTGGCAAAGGTTATCACAAGTTACATTCATAAATGTGCTGAAAATTAGGTCAAATGTAGCTGAGATTTTCTCCCAATGTACTTTGAATTATGGGGTGATGAACCTACCAAATTGAATATCTATGAGTCTATTTTCTAAATCGTTAAATCGTTCATCGATACGACTTCGAAGTAGAGAGATATTCACATTTTTACAAGACCGCGCAAGCAACTCCTAATGGGACCCACTTAGGCGGTGGACAATCAATTTTTGGTCATTTTCGAAGAAAGATAGTTACCAAACTCTCTCAACACCTCTCTAACAGCCCTCCATGGTTCCAAGTCGAATCCAAGGTGGTTTTTCCTAGACCTAACCTAAAAAATTAGCCTAAGTGGATAAATGAGTCTTTATAGTGTTGCGATGCCATTACGGGTGCTTGTAAGCTAAGAGAAGGTTTGGTTCGAGTTTGATCTGATTATTTAAGTTATGAATAATATCCTATTTTTTGGGCTTAATATTATCTATGTGTTGGCTAAGTTATTTGGATGAGGAACTACAAGATAGAACTTGAAGTTGTATAAGAAGTTATTGTCTCTTATTGGACTATTTTGGAGTTGTGTATATGACTTTATATGGATGGAAATCATGGGGAATAACTTGGTTAAAATGTTATTATTGTTTTTATGCTGGTAAATATGTTGAGTATGTTGATGATTTTGTAAATAAGAGAGAAGCAACCACACAATACGTAGAAGTTGTCCATGTTGTTGTTATATTCCGTTGAGTTGTTTGATGTTACTTTTATGATGGATATAAGGTTGGAATGTCATGTAAATATATATATATATATATATATATATATATATAGGTTGGACCTGTTTATGGTGTTTTAAGACATGGGAGATGGGAAAAATAGCTGGGGTTTGGTTCCAATCCAAGCTTGCCGCTCATCGTGTTAAAAATTAGTTTCATTGCTGACATTTGTACACTCGTTGTTGTGTAGATTGATTGGTGTTGTTGGGATGTTGGATGTGTTGTGGCGTTGAAGGTACATAATTGAAGCTTGTATGTGTTCTTGTTGGTTTTATGGACTTGGGGAAAGCAAGGAAAACAAGAGAGATGGTGTTCATTTTAATATAAAATAAACTTGTTATTCATTGTATGATAGTTGATCATTCGTAGCTTAACGATAGTATTATTATCGTTGTTGTAGATTAAAGTGCGACGAGATAAGTTTAACGTGGTCATTGGACAGACTGTGATAAGGTATGTTAAGGTTATCCCTTCTTTCCTTCTGTCATGATACATATGATACAACGAAATGAGCAAACACACAACTTTCACAAATAACTCTATTCTTAGAAGTGCTAGGATTGCATATGTTCTTGATTCCCATGTGTCCTATTATTATATCGTCAGTTCATGGGTCTCAGAAAATACGTAAGTTGATAAAATTTATTTCATGATATTAATTGAAGGCTTATTAATCTTATGACATTCTGAGAGATCTTATCGACTCACTTCCTTATTCATTGTATTCATTTATACATGTACATTGACCGATGACCAAATGACGTTATATAAGCGTATATTATATGTATATGAGATATAAAAAGACTATGGTTTTATATACGCATCACCACCTGATCAGTTGGTATACGTTGATGATTTCGCCAACATAGGCCGAGATGATATGATGGGATTCCCTCAGAGGTTTGATGATGTTTGTAGACAATAAATTGCGTCGAGAAAATATAATCAAGACTGAAAAATATCACAACAATCGTAGTATTTGATTTCAAATTTTTGAGTGTACAATATCTATGAATCCTCTGATTCTTCTTTCCAACAGTAAATAAATTCAAAGGCCTTAGAGCTTGATCTTGAATCTATATTTGTTGTCACGAACGATGATCTTGAATTCAACTAGCACGAACTTTGATTTGAACTTCTACTCCTTGAAGCTTGACTTGTTCTTCGTTCTTTAGCTTGAACTTGATTTCTTGAACTTGAACTTGATTTCTTAAAGCTTGAAACTTGTAGAGAAATTTGCGGCGTTTGATCCACGAGCTCTCTCTTGCTTCTTGTTATAACTTCTTGTGTGTTTTCTAGGTTATGAAGACCTCTATTTATAGTTGTGGAAGGGAGGAGTTGTGATAAGAACAAACTCTTTCCGAACAATCAAATTGAAGTGTGACACGACCGCATTTGATTGGCCAGAACATGTCACTTGCACACGTGGCGCGATTTCATTAGCCTTTTAATGTGACTTGGCATGTCTTGTTATTTTGACACGTGGCATGGTCCTATTGGCTCTTCCATTTGACGTGACGTGCCATGTCATTTGACACGTGGCACCAAATTGGGCCTCTAGGAAGATGATATATTGGGCCTAATAAAGTGGGCTCGTCACTTTAGCCCAATTAATTGGGTTAACCCAATGGATTAAGACTTATTTATTTAATCAATATATATTGGACTTATATAATTAATTCAATCATATTAGCCCCATAATATTTATTTGGACTAGTATATTTAAAATATAATCTAATTATTTATTTAATTTAAATTCAATAAATTTTTATATGCCTACAAATGCCCCCTACTTTAAGACTTGTCGAGGTAGACTCGTCGAAACCGAATCAGGCCTTGAAGTAATGGTAAGAGAACACTATTTTTTTTTTTTTTGAACTTAAGGATTAGTTCCCACGACCATGAAAATGTTTGTCATTTAAATAATGATCTTCATGGATTGGAGTATTGAATTGCTATATGTGATTCACCCAAGATAATGATGACCTATATGCCTTTTTGCCTTGTTACTACATGTTGCAAGACAACAACGTTATATCATTTTTCAAAAAGAAAAATTTCCTTAAAGTTGTTACTGAAATAAAGGCACTCAATTTCTTTTTCATAGTACATGTAGGAATTGAAGACATTCCCTTGAATTTGTTGTTCCTTATAAAATTGGATTCCTTGTTTTTCATACTGACTTGGAGCTAATCGTTCCTATTTGAATCCCTTTTGAAGTCTGACAGTCATCCAAGTTCATGTTGGAGTCAAATTGGTGCTTCCGCCTAGTACTCGTTTCCACATCGAGAAACAGACTTCCCAATGTTCTCTTTTTCCATCTATATAAACCCGTGTGCTCGTATTTGTTGAGTATCAATCAATTCGCAATATTTTGCAAGTTATTTGAGTCTATTTTTTTGTGGACTTGGAAGCATTAACGCGAAGGTAATTTTTTTTTTTTGTGCTTTTCTTCTTTTGTTGTATCTTTTTCTTTTTTATTTTTATAGGTCAAACAAGAAGAGTGTGTTCTTGTTTAACGAGATGATCCATGCATGAAGAAGACAATCTTAGGGTGTGAGGGGATGGGTACGCATCCTTGCCCGAATATCGGAGCGATTACTCTCAATGTGGCTCAACTACAAGAGAGATTACTCTCAAAATGGCCCGACTACCGGAGAGATTACTCTCAATGTGGCTCGACTACCGGAGATGTTACTCTCAAAATAGCCCGAATACTGGAGAGATTACTCTCAACGTGGCCCGATTACCGGAGAGATTACTCTCAATGTGGCTCGACTACCGGAGGCCATTTCATCCATTTAGACCTTTGTGCCCATGCTAATATTCTTGATTTGGATTTTGATGACCTTTTTTCCTTTTTTCCATTTTTTTAGCAGCCCGAAGAGATGGAAATTTTTAGAGACTATACCTCACCTTCCTCCAAACTTAGATATCTCATAATCGAGACTGAAGATGGCATAGAACAAACCAAGCTTTTGGTGCACACCCCACAAGCTGGCGGGTATGCAGTCTCATGGTCTTTTTGAGGAACTCCCTTTATGTAGAAAACTGGACCTTGGAGCACAGGTCAACTTCTAATCCATTGTCAAGATGTGGTCTCTCCAAGCGTCAATCCATCGCTACATAAACATTTCTAGAACCTTTCCAAACTTAGGACGTCGCATAATTCAAGGCGAAGTACGTTGGGAAAGCACAACAACAATCGAGGGCGAGTATCGTCATATTCTAGGATATTGGGAATGGGCTGAAAATGCACTTGGTGGAAGTCAACAAACCCTGAGTACAACAAAGATTTATGATGTTGTCTATGCCTCACTTTTCACTTACGATCGAAACTCGAACATTTTGCAAGCATTTTGTGAGGATTGGTGCCCCAAGACGAACACGCTTCTTACATCAGCTGGGGAACTATCTATCTCTCTTTGGGATTTACACATCCTTGGAGGTCTTCCCATTGTGGGTTCTCTGTATGAAGAAGTGGTACCTGATACAAGAGAACTTATCGGTTTGGACGCAAAATAGATGAGATTTATTCCTCGATCTTGCGAGTATTTATTCGCTGCCTTTCATTATCTTAAGGAAGGTACGGGTGCTAACCAAAAGGTCTCCTTTAGCAAGTGGACAAATTTTTGGTATAAAAAAACTTTAATGTATAAACTTGCCCCACTGCGAAAGGAAAATAAATACGCGCGCCTAAAGTCGACACATAATCCTAACGGAGTCATTCCGAGACAACGAGGTGGTCGAGTGATCAAGAAGTTATATTCTCCAAGCTTAGGGTGAGGGCTGAGAAGAAAGATGAAACTTATGTAGCAGCATTCTTATCAATTTGGCTATGTGCCTTTGTGTTTCCCAAGGCAGAGAACTTCATTCGTCCCGAGACTTTTAAGATGTCAAGCACAATGGCAGGTGGGCGAAAGATTAGCCTTGCGGTCCCATTGGTGAGTATTTATCATGGTTTGAATAAGATTTCGTGTTCTTCCCAACTTGATCAGGTCAAAGTTTGTTTTCCCATTCATTATGTTTACGGCTGGCTTGCACATTACTTCAAAACCCATTATCCACTTGCTAAGGGTCCGTTTATCCCTTTGATGGTGGCATACTTAAGAGAGGGAGTTGCGAGGTACTTTGACGGGAAGGATGCGAGAAAACGCGTCCACACTGGGGAGGATATCGTTTGGACACCAACAATGTTAACTAATTCTCGTCCTTATTATTATTTGGATAACGATGCCCCTCAAGAGTTGGAGTCAAATTACTTCACGAGCTTACGTTTTAATTACCTCCCTTTGACGTATGGTAACTCATTCATCATCGAGCCATATAGCCCCGCATCGGTTTGGTCGTCAATTTGGGTTTTATCAGAACGTCCCGGGTTTTTTGGAGAATGATATACGTAATGCCTCTCTAGATGAAGGACTTAGATTTTGGAGGATTTGCACACTGTATCGGTCTATGTCACGCGCGGTTTTTCCCCCAATGGGCGATCCTGTGGAGAATCCTTTCTCCACTAATTATATGTCTTGGTGGGAGAAAGCACATGGGAAGTTTCTCGAGAATAATTTACAAGCTTTGGTAGACAATGTTGGGCTAAATTCTACTACTCCTTTAGGAGGTGAAGATCAAGGTGTTGGAAAGACTCTCCCAAAAGCTAAAGATCCACGTACTCCAATCCCAAAAGTAGCTACGCAAAATAAGAAAAGGAAGCTTAAATCCTCAAAGGCGGCTTTGAAAGAGGTGGTGTGCACTTCAACGGATATAGAGAATCACCCTCCACTTCTTCCATTTAGCACGCAAGTTCCTCAAGATACAAGCTAGAGTACTAATGAAGATCAAAATTGGAAAAGGAAACGACCTAACCCAGTAGAGACCGTAGAGGTTCCAAGTGTTGATAGTCCCTCAAGAACACATACAGCTTGTAACAAGGAGGTAAAAATACAATCACCTTTCCTTTATTTTTATTTTTTTTTTAATTTACCGAATAGAAAATATTCACTCTCTTTGCATTTTCCTTATGCAGTTAAATTTTATTGGGCATCCGGTGGTATCCCCACATGATAAGATGCAAGTGAGTAATGAATCTATTGGAGGGCCTACATCTAAAGCGAAGTCGTCTTCAAAGGCATCATCTCTTCCTCATGATGAATCCCTAAAAAGACAAACTCCAAATGAGATAACTCACGTTCCACCAATGACAAATACAACAGTGTCTATTTTTGAAGGAAAGAGCATTGTCTTTAATCGCAAAAAGGAATTCATCTTGGGACTTTGGGCGGACATTTGTAATAGACTCTCCAAAACTTGTGCAAAATTTCTTTCATCTTATAGGGAGCAAATTATTGAGATTTTCGAGGATATGAAGAAGACGAATATTTTGGATCTTTCTCCATTAGAGAGTTTACTGGATTCTCTTTTTGAGCTTGTCGCGTCATATGACCAAGAGCGATCCAATATGGATGATAAGCCGAGTGAAGATGAGAAGCTAGAGCTGATTTCTAAAGCTAAAGAGCGTCTCGAGTCGTTCAAACTTGAAGCAAGTGAGAAAATCAAGAAAGTTTCCTCTAGTGAAAAGAAACTGAAGAGAGTTGTGAAGAAGTTGCAGACATTACAACAAGAGAGGGAGAACCTCGAAGGTGTTATAGAAGCGAATAAAAAGGAGGTTGGAGAGATTCAGAAAAAAATTTTAGCTGTCGAGACTGAGGTCTCTACATATGACGACATAAATTTGCTGACTGATGAAGATTCGGCCAATTTGGAGGAGAAGAAGAAGAACCTGGAGACTAGCTGTCAAGAATTGATCAACTACAATTTTTGTTTAGATTAGGCTATTAGCATTATCTACCCTTTTATCTTTATGTTAGATTGACCTAGTGGATATTTATTTCATCTTAACTAAGATTGCTTCTCTTTTGCTTTACATTGCCCGACTTTTATCTTAGTCGCATAATTTTCAACTTTACGCGCTAGTAACGAAAGATTCATATCTTGTCGTGGGAGAATCCAAATAATGAACCGTTTGATTTCTCATAAATTAGACTTCAATATATAAAACATATCCAAAAAATAGAATCAAACACCTTCAGAATCGACCCAGATAATATTTTGAAGCTAACTTTAAATTCTGTCACGTCGACAAATTCAGATTTACGCAGTTTCACCAAAAAAGTTATATCTTGGTGTAGAAACGTCGAAATTATGAACCGTTTGATTTTCTGGAAACTAGACTTCAAGATCTAAGACATATCTAAAATTTGAAATCAAACTCTTTGAGAATAGTCCCAGATATTATTTTGAAGCTAACTTCAAATTCTGTCACGTCGACGATTTCAGATTTGCGCAACTTCACCAAAATATTTGTATCTTGATGTAGGAATGTCGAAATCATGAACGTTTGATCCATGGAAATTTAACTTCCAAATCTATAACATATACAAATTCAAAACTTAATTCCTTAAGAATAATTTCAGATAATATTTTGAAGTCACCTTTGGTTCCTGATATACCGACAGTTTCAAATTAGCGCGACTTCACCAAAATAGAAATTCAAGAGCTTCATTCTCACCAAATATCTTGGGTCCAAGTCTCTCTGAATTTGAAATGTCATGAAGACAGACCATAATAACTTGAAGGTTTGGCGAACGTGAAGGCATAACGGGTCCCCGACTTCAATGCAAATGCTTGGCAGCCTCCAAAAAAAATATTAATCATTTCATTGAAGACACCAATTTACCATAGCGGCTTGCCCCCTTTAAATCAACTGGTATCCATAGTTTAACAAAAGAATGGTATCCCAGCTCGATTTTCAAATACTTATTGAATGAATTGCATTCCATTGTACTTCATTCGGACAACGATTGGGGATTATGTATCTTTTGAACTTATGTGACTGAACTCAGAATGAAACTCTAAGCTTCCTACGTACCTCGGTGAAGAGGATCAAGTCATACCGTAGTTCAGAATGGGTAGAACTTTTTTATTTATTTTTTATGTCCAACTTTTGCCTAGGCCGCCTCTTTCGAGGTTTTCAACCTAGTGGATCTTTTTTTTCCTTTTTTTTTTATGTCCTAACTTTTGCCTAGGCCACCTCTTTCGAGGTTTTCAACCTAGCGGACGTTTTTTTTTGTGGGCATACACAGTTTAGACTCATGCGGGCCAGGAGTATAGAAACATGCAGTTTAGGCTCATACGTCAAGGAGCGTAACAACTTCAAGGATAATACTTCTTCAGAAACTTGCCATTGATAGGGCCGATTCTCATGCCATCTACATCAACAAGCTTGTAAGCCCCACTTGGGTAAGCTTCTTGTACGGCATATGGCCCATCCCACTTTGAAGTGAACTTCCCTACAGGTTTATGGGAAGTAATAATGGGTCTTCTTATGGCAAGGACTTGATCTCCTACTTGAAAGGATTTCGGGCGAACTCTTTTATTGAAGGCACGAGACAATCGAGTTTGATAGCATTCAAGACTCTGTTGAGCTTCCACCCTCTTCTCATCAAGAGCCTCTAACTCTGATAATCAAAGTCGAGCATTTTTTTCAACAGTGATCCCTTCTTGAATAGCCAGTCGTAATGAAGGTATTTGACGCTCAAGTGGCAAGACGGATTTGACTCCATATACGAGTGAATACGGAGTCGCTTGTGTTGGCGTGCGGTGAGTCGTCCTATATGCCCATAAAGCTTCTTCCATACGGTCATTCCAATCTCGTTTGGATTTGGTGACGACTTTCTTCAGCAGGTTGCATAGAGTTTTGTTGAATGCCTCAGCTAGTCCATTGGCGGCACCATTGTACATTGAAGAGTTACGTTGCTTGAAGACAAAAAGATCACAAATCTTGTTCATCAACCTATTATCGAATGGCTTTCCATTATCTGTTATTATGTAGCGAGGAATACCAAAGCGATAGATTATATTTACTCGGATGAAACTTGCAACATTTTCTTTCTTTACCTCCTTAAGAGAAATAGCTTCAGCCCATTTTGAGAAGTAGTCAGTTGCAACCAAGATGTATAGGTGCCCACCAGAAGACTTTGGCAGTGGTCCAACAACATCCAATCCCCAAGCGTCAAACGGCCAGGATGCAACAGTCGGGAGCAACACTTCAGGAAGTTGATGAATAAAATTCGCATAGAATTGACAAGTCTTGCATCTTCGAGCGTAGTCCAAGCAATCTTTTACCATCGTTGGCCAATAATATCCCATCTTTTTTATATGGAAGTGGAGCTTTAGTCCAGACTGGTGTGGTCCACATACTCCAGAATGTGCTTCTTGCAAAGCTTGGAG
Source organism: Nicotiana knightiana (assembly GCA_005239525.1). Taxonomy (NCBI): domain Eukaryota; kingdom Viridiplantae; phylum Streptophyta; class Magnoliopsida; order Solanales; family Solanaceae; genus Nicotiana; species Nicotiana knightiana. The sequence continues at coordinate 21,834 of ML372033.1, read as the reverse complement.
TGCTTCTTCTTCCCCTAAGCATCGCAAGAGTACTCTCTCGAACGACCTTCTGTATAGAGTATCTTTGTAGTAAAGGAAGGGAGATGTGCGACGACGGATTTCAGTTCTTCTCCTCGAATTTTCTGGAAGTATCCCATATCATAAGTAGTCAATAATGGGTTGTCGTCATTCTTCTTTCTCAACTTTAGAAACAGCGACAAGATGCTTGAGTTCATTTTCTCCACCTTCAGCCTCATTTGGCGGCGGTACTACCCATTTTTGGTAGACAGTAACTTGCGCTTGATCAGGCACTGTTAATGATGAGGCTAGGGCAGCTAAAGCATCAGCCTTCTTATTTTCTTTCCTTGGCACATGCTGAATAGTCACATCACCGAGCCACCCCATTAAATTTTTAGCGTAATCATAATATGGGCGTTCAGGCTTCTTGACCTCGTAACTACCTAAAAGCTGATTGACTACTAACTGGGAGTCACCAAAGACTTGCAACTGCAATTGCTTCATATCAACGGCCATTTCAAGCCCAAGTATTAATGCTTGATACTCAGCAACATTGTTGGAACAGAGTTGTTTCAAGGTGAAGGAGTAGGGCAAGACTTCACCTTGGGAAGTGACAAATACTACGCCAGCACCAGCTCCCCCACGGTGCAGCACCATCAAAGTACATTTTCCATGGACGTTGAACTTCAATGACCATCGTGTCCTCATCAGGTAGTTTGTCAGTTAGCTCCCAGTCATCAGGTATCAGATGATCTTCCAAGAAGTCTGCCAATGCTTTTCCTTTTACAGCCTTTTGAGGGATGTACAAAATCTCGAATTGTTGAAATTGGAGGTACTATCTCGCCAGTCGATCACTAAGAACAGGTTTTGACATCACGAACTTGATGGGATTGGCTTTTGAAACAAGACGGACGACATGGGCTTGAAAGTAGTGCTTCAACTTTTGGATTGAGAAGACTAGCGCCAAACACAACTTTTCAATTGGCAAATAATTCAGTTAGTTTGGTGTCATCATCCTACTCAAGTAGTAAAGAGAGTTTTCTTTCCCCTCACTATTGTCTTGGTCCAACAGTGCTCAAACAGACCTTTCTTGCGCCGCAATGTATAGTATCAATGGCTTTCTAGGTATAGGAGCTGATAAAACTAGAGGCCTCATCAAGTAGGTTTTGATACTTTCAAAGGCATTGCTACAATCTTGGTCCCACTTGAAAGGAACACCATTTTTCATGAGGCGACTAAATGGTTGGCACCTTCCAGCTAGGTTCGAGATGAATCTTCTAAGGTATGCTAGCTTTACTTGCAGACTTTTCAATTCATGAATATCCCGAGGCTCAGGCATTTTCAAAATGGCATCCATTTTGGCTTGATCGATTTCGATCCCTCGATGTCAGACAATGAAACCAAGGAATTTTCCAGAAGTCACTCCAAAGGCACATTTCAATGGATTCATCCTAAGTTTGTACCTCCGGAGCAACTCAAATACCATTCTTAAGTCTTTCAAGTGGTCGCCCTTCTCTCTTGATTTTACCACCAAGTCGTCAACATAGCATCCGACATTCTTGTGGAGAAGATCGTCGAAGATATTCTGCATAGCCCTTTGGTAAGTAGCACCAGCGTTCTTCAAGCCAAAAGGCATTACCTTGTAGCAATAAATACCCTTTGGGTACGGAATGCAGTAAGCTCTTCATCTTTTGGCGCCATGCGAATTTGGTTATAGCCCGACGAACCGTACATGAAAGACATCGCCTCGTAACTAGTAGTAGCATCGATCATTAACTCTGGAATAGGAAGCGGGAATTCATCTTTGGGACACACATTGTTGAGATCCCTGAAGTCGACGCACACTCGAATCTGGCCATTCTTCTTCTTTACAGGGACAATACTTGAAACCCACGTTGGGTATTTAACTTCCCCAATAAATCCAGATTCAATGAGTTTGTTAACTTCGGTTTCAATCAGGGGAACCAAGTCCAGCCTAAAATGCTTTTGAGCTTGCTTAACAGGACGAGCGCCATTCTTGATCGCAAGGTGATGGACTGCCACTTTAGGGTCCAAACCAGGCATTTCTTTGTAACTCCAAGCAAAGACGTCCCTAAACTCCTTAAGTAACTCAATATAATTACTTTCTTCATCAACTTCTAGTAAAGCACTTAGGTAGGTGGGTCTTGGTTCTTCATCAGTGCCAAGGTTAACTTCTTTTAAGGCATCAACCGTTGCCTTCACCCCTTCTTCAAGTTCTGGGGAGCATCTTCCGCATCTTTATTTTCTTGGGAGTCCCCATCGTCGAAGGATATATGATAACATGGTGAAATATCATCCAATTCTGCATTATCCTCCATTGAAGATGGACCATCATTCTCATCTTATATAGTGACATGATACGAAGAGCCCACACTTTCTTCATCGTCATCACATTCTTTAGTGTATACCACAGTGTATGGCTTCACTTTCAGTACTTCATCATAAGAAACCATGACTTTTGTTTGTCGCCTCATTCTAGAAGGAACCAGACTTTGAAAATCTTTAGAGATTTTCTGAATTTTGGGCGAAGCGGGTGTTCTTGTATTTCGATAATTTCTCTGGAACTTATTCCCCTTCTTTAATGGACCCAATCTCTCAAATAAGGAAGTTCTCATAGTTGATTTTCCAAGTCTGTCAAAGACGGAAGGCCTGTTAGAAGCGGCAGATTCATCTTCTACAGTGATATAATTGCTACTCACCCTCCTTATTGAGATGCACACTGGTGACGGTTGCTTGTATACCAAACCTTCACATGGTTGCCTCGTTGCAGCTTCTGATGGGAGCTTACCTAACTTTGACGGCTCATCGGGATTGTATCCAGCTTTCGCAAATAGTTTGTAAGCGTTGGGATCAAAACTTTCATCTGTTTGCTTTGTAGGGAGTGCCACATTCTGCAAACGATTTTGGGATACAAACCCTGCAAGCGGCTTCGAGGACAACTTTACTGCCTCAATTCGTTTTACCGAAAGAGTTAACTCCTTTAGCGTGTTGGTTTGGAGATTAGATAATTCGCCCTCGTCTTTCTTCCTTTTAGGGACATATTGGAGCTTATGACTTACTTTATTGCCATAAAACTCAACATCCCCTATATGAGATTTATTCACGTTGGGTTGTACCTCCTCAGTAACGGCTTTGGCTTTACCAATAGTCACCTTAGCTCTTTTGGTTATGGGCTCGCCATTCTTGATTTTCATGCTATCATCAACTTTTAGCTCCTTCACAATGCAGTTTTTCAAGTAGAACTTTGCATCGGCGAAATGCGACTCTGCCTCGGTGAATGGCTCATCATCAGTAACTATCTTCTTCTCGACTTCACCCTAGTAGTATTTTAAACATTGATGGTAGGTAGATGGAACTACTTTATTCTCATGTATCCAAGGCCTTCCAAGCAAAACATTCTATGAAGTCTTCACATTGATCACATGCATCCATGCACTTGATTGCATATCTTCAATAGTGATTCCAGTATGATCGCACCTATGGCTCTTTCCTCCCTTGGTTGAATCCATGGATCATCACATGACTTTCTGAGAGTTCGTTCATGGGAATACCAAGTTCTTTCATAGTGCGAATTGGCAAAATGTTCACTGAGGATCCTCCATCAACGAAAATACGATTTACCCTTTCATCACGCATATAGCCAACTAGGTATAATGGGCGGTTGTGAGGAGTGTCACCTAACATAAGGTCGTCATTTGTGAACGTGACTTTTTCCTCACAAGCATTAACTTATTGAGGAGTGGACTCGATAAGCTTTTCCGAAGATGGTGCCAATGGTAGGTCATCACTCTTTTCTTTCCCTTTATCAGTATGGAAACAAGAGGCATCAATACTCTCATGGGAAATCTTCGTGCAAAACCTAACTTGGTAAAAACTCCTCCAAGGTCACCGGATGTCGTGGATTTGAGGGTGATGCACCTCCACTTTTGCTTTCTTTTCATGCTTAACTGGATTCCATCTCCTAGGAATTTTCACCATTATTTTCCTTGTTGGTTGTTCCATTGATCCTTTTCGTGGGCTCCTTTTGTGGTGCCTACGACGAGTCACCAACGTCCAACCTTCATCGTCCTCAGGTTGACCGTCTTCAACTTTGTAGTTCTCCAGTAATTCTTCATCTTTACTTTCTTTAAAACTACATAATTCGTCTGGACTGAATGAGCCAAGTGGGATAGAGACTTGGTTTGCGCTTCCTTTCTCATCTTCAAGCACGATCTTCTTTTCACGAGCCAAGTCCATAACTTTGTCCTTGAAGACAAAGCACTTCTCCACAGGGTGGCTCACAAGTCGATGATATTTGCAGTAATTTGGGTCATCAATTTTCCCAGCTTCATTTGGTCGCTTCATCTCCGGAAGCTCAATGAGATTTAACTCGAGGAGTTCTTCAAAAATAGCTGGCACATCAGAATCCAGAAATGGGTACTCTTTCTCTTACATTTCTTTTAGAGTTAACTTTCCACTTGACTTATCTTGAAACGAAGTGGATTTCATACTCTGCTTTTTTCTCACCTTCGTCGTGAACTTCATAGGTGATATGTTGACATTCATAGCTTCTTTTTTTTCAGATCTTGGTATAAACTTGCTATATTTTCTAACTTCTTGCTTGTCGTTCCCTTTGCGAGGTTCATAGACGGGCAACCTTTCATTTCCAGCGGAGGCCATGCTCAATTCCACGTCATGGGAACGAGTTGTAAGTTCTTCAAATGTGCTAGGATTGATACCTTGAAAGATGTAGCGCAATACCCAATGCATGCCTTGGATGCACATCTATATGCCAGAAGCTTCACTAAGCATGTCTTTACAGTTGAGGCTTGCATTCCTCCAACGATTGATAAAGTCGATAACTGGTTCACTCTTCCGTTGACGAGTACTTGTGAGTTCTATCATACTCACAGTATGTCTCGTGCTATAAAAGCGATTGAGGAATTCTTGCTCTAGTTGATCCCAACTATCAACAGATTCAGCCTCGAGGTCCGTGTACCAATCAAAAGAATTTCCTTTTAATGATCGGACAAACTGTTTGACGAGGTAATCTCCATAAGTCCCAGCATTGTTGCATGTCTCAACGAAGTGCGCCACATGTTGCTTTGGATTGCCTTTGCCATCAAACTATTGAAATTTCAGAGGTTGATAGCCAGCATGCATATTCAACATATCGATCCTTGAAGTGTACGACTTTGCGTAGGTAAAGGAGGACTTGGAAGCAACTTCATATTTGTTTCTTATAGTCCCTTCAATAAACTCCTTTAGTTGATTGATTGGAATCATTCCTTCCGAAGAGACTGAAATTTTCTTAGTGGATGCAACTTGTCGTGGGGGAGCATCAATCTCTTGAACTTCTAGGAGTTTGCCAGGTGCATGGGTAGATTCTTATTCCATCAAGATTCCCACCCTATCTGTTAGCTTATCGATTCTAGCATCTTGATTTTGCATGCACTTGGTCAAGCCAGCGATTGCTTCCGTCAGGTTTGCCAGCTGCCTCTCCACAGATGAAGTGTTTGTCACCATGGCTTGCATGATTGTCATGGACGATGGAGAGTAGCATGGATTTTCACACAGATTGATTCTTAATTGGTTCACTCTATGTGGTGTAGGTGGGGAGGATCCATCACTTGAAGCGTCATCATCTTCCTTCACATTAGAGTGCTTGGATACTGAGAGGTCAAGTAGAGCAAGAGTTTTCTTGATCTTTTCAACGACATCGCTTCCTCCTTCAGGTGCATTTGTGGAACATCTTGATCCTTTTGAGGATGAATATCCGAAAATATAGGTAGACGCGGATGGCACTTGGGGTGCTTGTTGTCCTAACGAGTGCTTTGCTCCTCGTAACAGGTCCAAAGCTTCCAAAGGTTACTTCGAGTATGTTTTCCACATCAGCATAGAGCCTGGAATTAGCAGCCTTGGCGGAAGTTGAACTGGAGTTGATTTTCTTGGAAGCCATTTCGTTGTTCTCTTTGTGAATATCCCGTGAGTTGAGATGAGAGGTAGAGATTGTCCCACTGGGCGTGCCAGAATTTGTAGACAATAAATTACGTCGAGAAAATATAATCAAGACCGAAAAATATCGCAACAATTGTAGTATTTGATTTCAAATTTTTGAGTGTACAATCTCTATGAATCCTCCGATTCTTCTTTCCAACAGTAAATAAATTCAAAGGCCTTAGAGCTTGATCTTGAATCTATATTTGTTGTCACGAACGATGATCTTGAATTCAACTAGCACGAACTTTGATTTGAACTCGTACTCCTTGAATCTTGACTTGTTCTTCGTTCTTGAGCTTGAACTTGATTTCTTGAACTTGAACTTGATTTCTTGAAGCTTGAAACTTGTAGAGAAATTTGCGGCGTTTGATCCACGAGCTCTCTCTTGCTTCTTGTTATAACTTCTGGTGTGTTTTCTAGGTTATGAAAACCCTTATTTATAGTTGTGGAAGGGAGGAGTTGTGATAAGAACAAACTCTTTCCGACCAATCAAATTGAAGTGTGACACGACCGCATTTGATTGGCCAGAACATGTCACTTGCACACGTGGCGTGATTTCATTAGCCTTTTAATGTGACTTGGCATGCCTTGTTATTTTGACACGTGGCATGGTCCTATTGGCTCTTCCATTTGACGTGACGTGCCATGTCATTTGACTCGTGACACCAAATTGAGCCTCTAGGAAGATGATATATTGGGCCTAATAAAGTGGGCTCATCACTTTAGCCCAATTAACTGGGCTAACCCAATGGATTAAGACTTATTTATTTAATCTATCTATCTATCTATATATATATATATATATATATATATATATATATATATATTTGAATTATATAATTAATTCAATTATATTAGCCCATAATATTTATTTGGACTAGTATATTTAAAATATAATCTATTTGTTTATTGAATTTAAATTCAATAAATTTCGACATACCTACAATGTTATGTACGCATATACCTATGCATGATATGACATTTATATGCATTTGCATGATATTATAAATGTTTCACGATTCATAAAGCTATTCAGACTTACAATTTGAGTGTCCTTTATTCCATGGTTCTTTCATGTCTTTTTATATACTGCTTTTCATGCCATACATACTCGATACTTTATTTGAACTGATGTCCATTTTGCCTGGGGACGCCGCGTTTCATGCCCGCAGGTCCCGATAGACAAGTTGACACTCCTCCTACTAGGCTGAGCTGGTGTTGGTGCACTCCATTTGCTCCGAAGTTGCCTATCTAGTTAGTACAATTTGGACATGTATTGATTGGTATGATGGGGCTCTTTCCTGACCTTTATGACGTTTATGTACTCTTAGAGGCTTGTAGACAAATGTCATATATATGGATACTTTATGGCCTTGTTGGCCTATGTTTTGAGTGCACAAATGATCATGTCGGCCTTAGAGATCTGTAGGCCACATGTATAAGTTTCTACATCATGTTGGGTTGTCCTATGTCCAGTATTCCCTTATGTTTTATTCTGGCTATTTCATGACGACCCTTCTGACCCATTTACCCATGATGGTGTGATAAGAAATATACGTTACATTGGTACTCGATCGAGTAATGCACCAGGTGCCCGTCGCGGTCCCCCAATTTGGGTCGTGACGTCTTATCTTTGAATGATGATGGTACATTTGTTCAAACTGTTTTTTTCGCTCCAGTTTCCTAGTACCTTTCCATTGTTACTGATTTTTGATATCGCTTTCTCAGTTATTTTTCTAGTTCTTAGGTTGCTGGTATTATCTTTTTAGCCCTTGTCGTTATTTTTGTTTTATTGTCTCTTTTCATCTTCCTGAGTCGAGGGTCTATGGAAAATAGTCTTTCTACTTCCCAGAGCAGGGGTAAAGTCCATGTATACACTAGCCTCCACATACTCCACTTGCTAGATTATGAAATATTTTAAAGCAAAATAAAAAATGGGAAACACCAAAAAAGAAAATAGAGGCATAGTGGAAAGTGAAGTGTCTGTAATGACCAAAATACCCATATAATTGAAGTAGAAAGTCGAAACCTGATGGGGATTTTGAACTTAAAATATGGTGAAAGTGACAATAGTACTTACGATCAATTTACAGCCCATGGAGCGTGCCAGCAAGTAACCCAAGTCTTACTTCATTTCGGCAACGGCGGTATAATGGAAATTTTCAATTTACAACAAGCTCGACACTACTTAATACAGTGTAAGTGTACCCAGCCACTTTGAAGGAACCCTACGTTTTCGTTATTTCCAGGAAAGTTGAAGAGAAAGACGAAGATTAACAAGGTAAAAGGCTTTGAATATCCTTTTCAAATCTCTATAATGGATTCATTATCTGTATTATCACGTATTTTTGCGCAAACTTCATGTAGACTGTAGCGTCAAGGTTTTTGATAGTAAACAAAAAGAGCAATTTAATGATTTAAGTGCTTTTTTCTTTGTGTAAATTGTCTCGGCCAAAAAGAGGGATCAGTTTGTTTGATTGGTAATCCGTGTGTTTTGACCTTTGCAGGCAATTTTGGATTCGGATTTTCACGCATCTAAAGATGGTACGTTTAGCATTAATCGCTTTCTGAGGTGTAGGGTTAGGGTTTTGAGTTCTGATATGTTGTGTTATGAAGCTCTGATTTCTATTTTTCCTTTTTCTGTATCAGCTTCCGCTCTCTTTGCTCAAGACTGCACAGGGGCATCCCATGGTAAGCTTTTGAAACCCCCCCCCCCCCCCCCTTCCCCTCTTTTTTCTCAAGACGCCCAAGGGGCTCCCCTTGTTAAATTTTTGAAACCCCCCCCCCCCCCCCCACCAATGTAGGGGAGAGGCATGTCTTTTTTTCTTCTAATTTTATTGTTTATTCCAATCTTGTCTTTTTTTGAGAAGTAATGCAGTTAGCTCAATTAGGTCTTCTCGAGTTCTGCATGTTTTGAGTGAACCTGAATTTAATGAATAAAATAGTTATATGAATTGAAATGTTTAATTCTAGTTGATAGTGAAATTAGAGAGCAAGAGAATAACTACAATCAGCCCATATTTTGTCCTTTTGTTAGCTGACACTTTTCAGCTAACATTATCAAAGGCAACAGAATTTATGTCGGTATAACTTAACAGATTCTGCATATTGGTATATTATCTTAAAAATAAGCCTTAAGTCTCTGGATCCCACATGAAGTAGCCGAAACTCATAACATTCTCTGGGTTTATTAAGTATTGATTTACTTGCTTGTATTCATTGAATTATCTCAATCTGGAAACCCTTTTTTTCCTAATACAGTTGGTGGAGCTAAAAAATGGAGAGACTTATAATGGGCATTTGGTGAATTGTGATACTTGGATGAACATCCATCTTCGTGAAGTTATCTGTACATCAAAGGTAAGTCGCCTTTCCTTTTTGATGTTACTGTAGGTTTTCCCATGTATTGGTGGTGTAATGGTACCTGATTTCTTAAAAATTAGTGCAGGATGGAGATAGATTTTGGAGAATGCCAGAATGTTATATTCGTGGCAATACCATAAAGTATCTTAGAGTTCCTGACGAGGTTAGTTTATTTTTGTCATTGTTATGATTAATAATGCCTTTGTGTAGTATTATTTGTTTTTCACTGCCAATAGTGTGTATGGCACTCTTGGACCTTGAACCAACTACCAAGGGGTCAAAGGCCTGTGCACCTATCTTGTAATTATATGCATCATTAAATGGTTGCTTTGATTGGGTGATTGTAAAATCGTTATACTATGAGGCTAAGCTTGCCTTGCATTGTCTGCTTATTTGGAAAGAGAGCACGAAAGCCATAGAGAACTGGGGAGAAAAGTTCAAGGAAGGATCAGCAATAAATTTGTCTTCCAAAATTCACTGACTGATAATTTAAGCTAATGATTTGCCAACTCTAAAGAAATCTAAGCAATAATAACGGGTGGGAACTAAAGACTGAAACTTTTAACACAACTCTGATGTTACTAAGGCTAAATATGAATGCCCCCATAATCATGTTGCCTCTTTACCATTGATAACATAGAATTCTATAAATGAAATTATTGCTGTGGATGGGACATTAGTGTTTTAGATGTGGAACCTGAGTGCTTTTTTCAGATAAGATGTGTAACCAAATGGTTTTCAAATTAGATTTGGAACTTAGATCATTCCTTGTTTTTATTTATCCACTATTACTGGCTTATTTTTTATCAGATATCGTATATTAGAAAAAAATAATAAGTGTTAGAAATCATAAGGTTGAACCAATATTGACATTGTTCTTGCTTGCATGCCTCTAGTTCACTGTATATTCGTTTCCCTGTGAGTTCCATTTCTGTTAGAGGAGGTGTGAATACTCTGGTGTGATGCAGTTTAGCCAAATCAGACATAGTTGTGCTCCCTAAGGGCCATTGGATCTGACACCTCAGATAGAAGTGCAATTCTATGAAGATGACAATGCGAGTTTGTTTAGTGCTGACCCGAGATTTTCTTGTGAAATCCTCCCCCTTGCAATTTTGTGCTAAATAAAACAGCAGTGCCTGCTTTCTGCTTTTGCTTGCTTCTTTTAGAGTGGGTTATGCACTCTTCGGCTCTGATATTTCATAATTCATGACCGGCACATATGGAATGTGATGTATAACTCTCTCTCTCTCTTTCTTTCCACTTGTGCGTGCGTCCGCCTTTTACACACACATGAATAGTGGATTTAGGAAGAGCCTGAGATTCTGGAGCTTAGTTGCACTTCCTTTTTTCTTGGTCTTTCATGGGAGTACCAAGAAACCATCTTTTCCTTTTGTTTGTTAGTTTTTCTCCTCTTTTATTTGCTATCCTCTTTTGTCATTCGTCTCGGCCTTCACTTTTATGCTAGGAAGAGAAATGGAAGGACGATGATGTTTGTCAAAAGCTGTTAACCTTGTATGTACAGTTCCCTTAGTTTGTTTGGAGGTGGAGTCGAGATACTAGATAATCTTGGTGTAACTGTACTCGTGGAGCTATTTTGTCGGGTTAATCATTTAAACGAAACCAAAGCACGTAAAAAGAGAGATGAAGTTGTTATAAACCTTTCCCAGTGTGCTTTTAGGGCTGCAGTTTGTGCCATTATAAATTGAAGTCATGATACTAGCTTCTCTCTGTGCGCCCTCCTTCCACGCACATTCATAATTGATTTAGGAATTGCCTTGATTTTGGAGCTTAGTTTCATATCCTTTTGTTGATCTTTTAGGAGTATCAGGAACCCTCTTTTCCTAGTGTTTGTTTCTTTCCTTTCTTAGATGCTTTTCTTTTTGTTTACTTGCTAGACAAGCGAGAGACGGAAATGATGTCCAAAAGCAGCCATTATCCTAGTTTGTTGTAGCTCTTACTTTGTTTGGACACACGAAGGAGGGGGGGGGGGGTTGAAAAGGAGAGGTAGGGGAGAGAAGTGTTCATGAGCAGCTAGCATTTTCTTGTAAAAAGTCATTGAGTGGTTCTCCTTGTCAAAAGGGCAAGTCGTTGGGCAATTCAGTTCAACTGATGTTAAGAGTATGTAATGTAATTCATGTTGGATCACTTGTTTACACATAATTATTTGGCTGTTGAGACTTAGGGCAGTACCTGGTAGCATCATATGTTCTTAGCTTGTGAGACTTTCCTTATTGATGTATAGTGTTCACAACAAAGTAACAGATACGAAGTGCTGTCAAAACCATAATTAGGTAGCTTATGAGATTTGATGTTTACCAAACATGGTATACATCATAATTGTGCTGTAGTAAATGTACAACGAAGACCTCCTACATCCCTTCAGCTGTGAATTGAAGCTTCACTTTCACAAAAATGGAAAATATTGCAGTTTGCCTTTACTTTTATTCATGAAATAACTGCAGTATTGTAACTTTAGTTTTCTGAGAGGTTAGGCTTTGTAGATATTGTTTTTGTGTCTGTATATGTATTCCTACATATGGACATATATACATGTGTTTACTGGTTGGAATAGTTCATTCTTATCACTCGGGTTGGAGACTGAGTTCACAGTAAGTTATAAATTCAGGAAGCTTGGTCTCCCTTTGGCTCTTTGTTTGACCGAGTTAATAATCCCTCTTTGTGCTTTTTGGCTAACTATACTATTTGTGTTCTTTTCCAGGTGATTGATAAAGTTCAGGAAGAAACAAAAAGCCGTGCAGGTACTACTTTAGACTAGTGATTTTCCGAACATTCAGGCTTAATTTTAGGTTTATTAATTGTTTACTCCAACCAGAAGTTGCAGACCCGATGCATGTGTTTAATGAAAAGAATATTTAATTTTCAATTCAAGTATAATTTGGTGGGAATCAAATTGAAATAATATTTAGATGTTTTTCAAGAAAAAGATAAAAGGTAAAAATATGAGATAATACGCTGAGAAGGGTGTGGAAGATTATTAATTTAACCTCATGATTATTTAAGTTGTAAGAACATTACTTGTAAAAGAGACGAAGATAGTTGATAAGAGATGTTGAGGCTTTAAAAAATATATGGATTATTAGGCTTTTGGCTCCTTCTCATCTTGATAATATAGAGCTTCCCACATGGTAGTCTCGGCATGGCATTTGGTCACATGCTGTCTTACATGGATCCTCCATTTACTTATGCCGATTGGTGTTGACACCACACGACACGACACCAATGCTACTCTGTGGTGGCGAAGGGTCAAGAAGTTCCTTTTGTCCAATTTAAGTTTCTCTGTTTCTCATTAAAATTGCACTTGTGAACTGTATTGATCTTTTAGTCCATATTATTGACCTGTCATACTGGTGGATAAATAGAACTTTGGATCACATTAACATGCTCTTTGATGGAATGTAGATATTGGTGATTATTTATCTGTTTGGCGGGATTACTGATTGGTTCATCTTATACTTGCGAGTCATATTAACTTTGCGTAGAATGTCTTGTTAGACTGGGACTGTTTGACTGAAATTAAGTAAACGGTGTTTATGTTTTGATAATAACATGCATCTTTTATTTTCCTCCTTTTAGAGAACCTTCTACTATGCATGAACGTGCTTTTGCTTTATGTTGGTTAATTCCATAATTAGTATCTTGTTGATTCCTTTTGAGTTACTCCATATGCTTTTGCAGATAGAAAACCACCTGGTGTAGGAGGACGAGGAAGGGGAAGAGGTAGGGATGAAAGTGCTGCTGGAAGACAGGCAAAAGGCATTGGGCGTGGAATGGAAGATGCAGGTGCCAAAGGCCGGGGCAGAGGAGGACCTGGTGCCAAGTCTGGTGGAAAAGGTATGAAGTGCTCAATGCAAGTGTATACCTAATTTTGTGCTTATTCTCTTAGAAGTTTATGATATCCCCAAGTTTCAACCTGAAGCCTTGCATTTCCATGTGAGATATTTTATTCATGCATTTATATCTAGCAATACCTAAGCAGATTGAGGAGACTGAATACCATGTCAATGCTTCAAACAGTCTCCATAGAGGAAGTTTCTAACAGAAGTAATTGAGAACTCACCATTTATAGCCATTTGCTAATCAGATGATTCTGGATCGGATTTCTTTTACAGGTGGAGGCCGTGGGCGTGGCTAGTCATCTTCATTTAGAGACAATGAAGAGAGATGACAAGTGTCACTTTAAAGGCATACTAGATATATTGTATCTTGTTTTGCTTATACTGCCAAATTATGAAGGTGCTTCTTGGAGGAAAGGCTGCTTCCAGTTATTTTTAATATGAGATGGAGTGTATTTTGGCTTGAAATGCTTACTCTCGGATTGATCAGTGCTTTCTCATTTAAGTGAAGAAATATGTAAGCGAGCTAGTGTCTTGAAAATATTTGGCCATCAGTATGTGTGTAATCTTTAATGAATACTAAGCTATAGTTTTCTTTGCTGAATTCGAGGTGTTGAGGTTCTAGTAAAGATGCTTTTCACTTTATAGTTGGAATGTTAACACTAGACGAAACCATCCAGCGTTCATTGGCAGGTCATGATGAATTTTTCGATTCTTTCTTTTACTGTTGCGATTATCTTTCGTTTTTTACTCTAGTTTGATGGTATTATTATCATTATGTGGGAGACAGACTTTTTTTACTGTTTTCTTTATGAAGATAAACTTTTATTTTTCTGTTATATTTCCAAAAAAAATAGGGTCTTAATATAAAAGTTGTGATTAAGCATAACTTTGGATGAGCTATCGTTGAAATTATGATAATTTTACTTGTATTTTTGTTTCGTCATTCATTTGCCATGAAGGATCTTTCTGGATTAGCGTAGTGGGGTGCGACGGGTTAGTTTTTTTTTTCTGTTTGAGGTTTCACGAAAGACTTAAATTAATACAATGGGTCCAAGAAAACTTATCCTATAATTGAATCTAGTCCAGGATGGTCACGCAATCGTATAAAGACAAACCGATTGTCGGATGCAGACAAAATTAACAAATCGATTCTAGTTGTAATATCTTTTGTCTTCAAAAGATTCCTATCCTCATTTCTATTGAGCTGCTGAGTTACTATTCCCTATTCCCTTGTGTCATATGTCACAAGCCATTGGTGTAGTTGTTGATGATGGCTGATATCAAAATAGATGTGGCACAACGTGACCAGCAGCAGTATGTCATAGTTGAAGCTCCAGAAATGGAGAAACAACAAGTTGTGCCTCAAAAGACAAAGCGAGTGGCTTCCCTTGATATTTTCAGAGGCCTCACTGTTGCAGTAAGTTTGACCATCTCTCTCTTCTTATTGCGTTCTTGGCCTGGACTTGAAACCACCAAAGTTCTCTAACATAGACTCATAAAATACTTGTGGTAACAATTGGTAATGTTAGGATTTAAGTTAGTGGTGTAGAGGACTCCTGCACTCATGGGTTCTTTTAACAATGGCTGCGAATTTAGTATACGCTACATATTTTTTCAAAAAGAAATGTAGATTATAATTTACACAATAAAACTCGAGTCCAAGGGACTAAGGCATGCAAGCGTTATTTGCATAACCGTAAAGAGGGCAGTCAACTTCATATTTCTCTCTACACCCTAGCTTATCTGCTGGAGGGTAGACAGATAGAAATCTTAATTTACTTTGTTGGGAT
This sequence comes from Nicotiana knightiana, assembly GCA_005239525.1. Lineage (NCBI taxonomy): Eukaryota > Viridiplantae > Streptophyta > Magnoliopsida > Solanales > Solanaceae > Nicotiana > Nicotiana knightiana. The sequence goes on along the minus strand of ML372033.1, from coordinate 6,827 downwards.
AACAGACTGAATTGGACACTCTCAGCTGGATTAAGCTTATCTCATTTTTTCTTCAGGTTAAAAATGTACACCTCTGATTTACATAAACAATTTAATTTTTTTCTTTGGTATGCGTTTGTTGAGCTATCTTGTGCTTAGTGATGTGATGACGAGCGTGTTTTTAAAACTATTACTGGCTTATTGTGTTTACCAGAAGTTTTTTGTTGATTGAGGTTTCTTGCAATTTCCAGAGGACCCGTAAACATGTTTTTAATAATAATCTACCCTCCTCCCAACTTACATACCAGACTATGTCCGCGGCAGGGTTCAAATTGGTACATGCCCAAACCCTTGAGTTCGTTTTAATTTGAAATTTATGTTCTCTTCATTGAACATTAAATGAGAAGAACAAACTAAGAAGTATGCTCTCTTTATTCAACACTTGCATAGTTTCGAGAGGCGTTAATTTGATAATTGATTCTGTATCGTCCTTATCAAAAACTAAATTTAGATATTTTGTATCCTATTTGTGCTGTACCCTACAGTGGCCTGGAAAGTTTTAGAGTGTATCTTCCTGAAGGAATTTCAATCATTATCTTTTTTTCATTACCTCGTGTATAATTTTAATAATTAACTTTCGTAATCTCATGATTTGCTTGGACTAAATTATACTGTAATTTGCTCAGTGGATATGAATGTAAATCACATATTAGCATTGTTGCATTGAAAACTTGCTGAGATATGTGGAATTTGTAGCTGATGGTGTTGGTTGATGATGCTGGAGGAGAATGGCCTATGATTGGGCATGCACCATGGAACGGTTGCAATCTTGCAGATTTTGTTATGCCATTCTTTCTGTTTATTGTGGGAATGGCCATCGCACTTGCTCTCAAGGTTCTCTCCGCGTTTTTCCCCATTTTTAAGTAGTGAAAACTGATGTAATTGTTCATACTCATTGGTGCTTATTGTGTAGAAAATACCAGAAAAGCTAGTGGCCATCAGAAAGGTGATATTAAGGACTCTCAAACTTCTGTTTTGGGGCCTCCTTTTACAAGGTCACTTCTCTTTCTTTCTTTCTTATTTTATTTTTCCTTTCAATTTGCAAAATTAAGGAGATATGCATTCTATTAATATCCAATATAGCATAGAAAATCTAGGCTAAGTGTTAGCAAGCTTCTGATTCTGCCAACTTTTGCTATTGCAACAAGTTGCAACAATGTATTAGCTCGGATGAATTTACAAATCCTTTATCCTTTCTAATGGCCATCTATCCCAGACCATGCCATTTTTGGAATTTAGCCATTCATTCAGAACGAATGATCAGTAATGACATTTAGTTATTAGCTTCCCTTTAGGAAACAGAATTGTGTTTGGCGGATAGAAAGTCTCAACCATGTGGTAAATGTCCTAGAGAAAAAGTCTGCGGGAATTCACTGGTCTTGCATCTCATCTTTCTTCTTCCCAAATTCATTATGATCCTAACTTCATCTTTTGAATTGTGAAGGGGGTTATTTCCATGATCTTGACAAGCTAAAATATGGTGTCGACATGAATAGGATAAGGTGGTGTGGCATTCTCCAGGTAACAGTATTTGATCCCACCCCCTCTTTTTGAATGCTAATATCTGGTATTGGTGATAACTTTTCTGCTTTTTATCGTTGTAGAGAATTGCTCTCGCTTACTTGGTTGTGGCAATAGTAGAAATAACAACTAGACAAGCCCAACCCAAGGAACTACCAACTCGATGGTTCTTCATATTCAAGATATACTATTGGCAATGGTGAGTATTTTTTCGGTGTTGCTAAAGTGGTGATAGCATTAAGGATAACTAAGTTAGAACTGAGCATTCCTTTCATAATTTCAGGGTTATTGGAGCATGTGTCTTAATGATTTACCTGGCCACATTATATGGAACATATGTTCCTGACTGGCATTTTGTTGTCCAGAACCCGGACAGTGTTGATTTTGGGAAGACTTTAACTGTGAGTTTCACTTGTCCATGTTCCAGATTCAACTCTAATATTTCTGTCATGAGAAGTCAAGGTATTCGGTTTTGTGTTAGGTAACTTGCAACGTGAGAGGAAATCTGGATCCTCCTTGCAATGCAGTGGGTTATATTGACAGACAAGTACTTGGAATCAATCACTTGTATCCACATCCTGCTTGGAAGAGATCCAAGGTGATTAGTTCTGTACAAAGTTTGTCTGTTCGCTTAATTCTTATGCTTCTTTATCAATCATCTATTTTTCACTCGATTACGTTCACCTGGTATGTTTCTGTTATTACTTGCCATTGTTACTGTTTGTTTATTGCATCTTTTTCATTGTTCTTGAGCCGAGGGTCTATCGGAAACAACCTCTCTTCCTTCGTAAGGTAGGGGTAAGGTCTGCGTACACACTACCCTCCCTAGACGCCATTGTGTGGGATTGCACTGAGTTTGTTGTTGTTGTTGTTGTAAGTTCACCTGGTAATTAATACTCCTATTTGATGATCTTTATTCTGCAGGCTTGCACTAAAAAATCCCCATACGCGGGACCTTTCAGGGACGATGCTCCATTATGGTGTTTTGCACCATTTGAACCTGAAGGAATTCTGAGGTAGGATGCATATACACAATTCTTTAACGCCCTGTTAGACTGGAAATAACTCCTCTCTTTCCTAGTTTTCTACTTTATGAATAAAAACTTGTAATGCTGGATACCTTCATGCTGTTTACTAATGTTCCAAGCTTACCTGTCTGGTAAATTTTCCTACTTATGACTACAGCTCCATTTCTGCTATTCTCTCTACGGTCATTGGAGTTCATTTTGGACATGTCCTTATCCATATGAAGGTTAAGTCAAAATCTTCTAAACATGACCATCTCACTGAATTACGGCAAAGTTACTGATATTCAGATTTTGATGAAATTTCAGGATCACACATCCAGACTTTTGCATTGGGTTGTCATGGGCGTAGCTCTTTTGGTTTTAGGAATTATTCTCCATTTCACGGATGGTAAAATTTGGATTATATCAAGTGGACTCAGGGCTGGCTATTTTACCTCTTCTCTCTTTTCTTCCTCATTTTTTCTTTGGTGGTGGTGTTGAATGCAGCTATTCCTTTAAATAAGCAACTATACACCTTCAGCTATGTCTGTGTAACCTCAGGAGCAGCCGCGTTAGTGTTCTCTGCTTTCTACATTCTGGTACAATAGTCTTGTCAGATCTAATCACTTCTATTATTATTATTCTGTGCTACAAATTGAACTGATCGATATGGGACATTAGAATTTGGGACGTATAGTGTTTGACCAAAAAGTGCGAAACCTTTTGCTAGCCAAGGTTAATCAACACTAGATCGAAGGATAAATTGAGAAGATAGAAGATAAATCCTAGCCAAGGTTAATCAACACTAGATCGAAGGATATTAAGTAAGAGACATTAGATGAGACCGAATTTCTGAGCTTATTAAGATTGTGGGAGTGACTGAACATACTTGGATAACTCACATTCATAATACCGTTATTATATGATATGGAGTAAAGAAGAGAGATAGGAAGGATCACCATTAATGACTATCAGATCTGTCTTATTGACTCCATGACCTTTATTACAAAGAAAATCAGTAGCATGGCCTTTGGCCTTTTCTTACAAAATGCCTTTTTCCTTCTCTTCTACCAGGAGAGGGAGAGCCGGTCCCCTGTCCATCGAATCCCCCCTGCATATATATTAGCCCTTTCTATTTATTAGCCCCCCCGCAATATGCACTGCATCACAAAGGCCTTCTAGTGAATCAACCTCGGCCACGGTCATGGAATGCATCATTACGGCCTTTCGTATACATAATCACGGCTTAACCGCTTTCTTATCATCGAATCTTGAGGTCGTTCTCATGTGGTCAGATTTCGACCCCTACATATAGACCTTTACAGCTAAATCACACTTGCCTCTGAAATGCATTATTAGGAACAAAAATTCTCAAGGTTCAAGTTGTCATTCCAAGTTTTCAAGTCTTATGGTTTTCATAATGAGAATGTAGCTGGATTTTTGATGAATTGTTGTAATTCTTAACAAGAGAGCTTGGAATGACAACAATCTGATGCATGGTTACTGTTGCAAGATTCTCAAAATTTTAATCCTAATCTTTTCTTTTGCGATACAGGTTGATATTTTGAACTTGAAATATGTATTTCTGCCACTGGAATGGATTGGCATGAATGCCATGCTTGTTTATGTAATGGCCGCCGGAGGAATATTTGCAGGCTTCATCAACGGCTGGTATTATGATGACCCTCATAATACACTGGTATTTCATTCATCTCATTCATTATTCTTCTCCCTTTGTTTCTGCTGTATCAATTCGTTGCTGTTTTAAGTAAACTGATTGAACCAAACTCTCAACAATTGCAGATATATTGGATAAAGAAGCACATCTTCATTGGAGTATGGCATTCAACAAGAGTGGGAACTCTTCTTTATGTCATCTTTGCCGAGATTCTGTTCTGGGCTATCGTTGCTGGCCTACTTCATCGATTTGGGATATATTGGAAGCTTTAGTTCTGCTTGTTTATCTTAGATAAAATATAGGATACCAGTTTGATTTCCCTGTGAGAGCAAGTGGCTAAGAAGTTCAATACATCTTTCGGTACAAATGATTTCATTGGTTATTGCTTGTAAAAAAACCATTTTTTTTTCCCGTTGGAGTTCATGTCAATTCTTCAATTATTTGTTGAATTATCTAACAAAATGACATAATAGGGATTGCTTTCATCCTAGGTCTTTCTTGAGCTTTCTGATAAATGTTACTTAAAAAAAAATAAAAAAGAAGCTTCACTTAAAATTGAAAAACCTCCTTATTTTGAATGTCTAACTGAATTTGCAAGCTTTTAACTAGATATGATGTGAAGTTACACTTTGACTCTCTGTAAATATTATCATTCCCTTAATCTTACTTGTTTAATCAATTAATGAACTCAGTAAACTAGATGTGGAACCGCAGTTTCTTTGAAGATTACAAACTAATACCTTAGGGCTCGTTTGGTACGAGGGATAAGGGATAAGTAATCCCGGGATTATATTTGAGATGAGTTTATTCCGTATTTGGTTGGAATAAAATTACGATATAATTAATCTCCGGATTAGTTATTCCGGGATTGTGGTATTATTTTTATCCCTATAAAAGGGTGGGATAATGATCCCGAAATAATTAATCCTGGAATAGCTTATTTCCAAACCAATCGACCTCTTAGTCCTCAGGAGGCTCCTGCATAAACAAAAATTATAGTTTAAATGTTGATCCATAAGACTAATATAGTACTATATCGTTTTTAGTTTTGATTCAGAAGCAACATAAAAAAGGAATCATATGTTGACTGTGCAAAATGTGGATAACCATACGCCAAAAATTATTTAATCTTAATATTTTTCATTTAATGACATGCCCTTATTGAACTAACAAACGATCAAACTTTTCTATAATAGTCATCCTCTAAAACAATATTTTACTATGATAGTCAAGTTTTATATAGAATCAATTTTTTATATTATGTTTAATTATAATATATATTCTTTATATCGTTATAACAGTCAAAAAATATAATATTTGAAATAGACAAGTATGTTATAGAAAAATGTGACTATACTTAACTAGTGTATCAAAAGTCTTTTTTTTTTTTTTTGAAACTCTTACGCTACTATGATCAAAGATAGTCATATCAAAAGAAATGGATGAAGTATAAACTGCAAGAAGAAAAATTGGAAAAACAAAGAAATGAGCGATTTGCAGCCATATCTTACATAGCAANCAGAAATTTGAACCAGACTCAAATTCAAAAATTCAAATTGTAAGTTTTCAAATCTGACTGATGTTCATGATACCTGAGATGCTGTAGTTTTGGACTGCATAACATGCTGTAGTTTTTGCTAAAGTCTTGGTTTATCTAGAAAAAAATTAGGGTGAATTTTTTGCTTTATTTGCTAAACAATTTATTTTTTTTGGCTAAACTTCAGCACTACTAATATGCTTAAGTTATGTACTGTGTTCTATAGTTTTTTGATGAGTTTTTTCAAAAAAAATTTCTTTAATTAAGGTATAACATTAAAAAAAGCGCAGAAAAACATTCACAGCATCTTGTGCTGAAGTTTGCTAATACTTCAGCACATTCAGATGCTGAAGTTTTTCTCCTGGATACAATAGTTTTGTCATGACCTTTTCCAAAAACCTCAACACAAATATGCTGAAGTTTTTTAGTTCATTTTCTAATACTTCAGCGCTGAATGTGCTGAAGTTTTTCTCTTGGATACAATAGATTTGTCATGACCTTTTCGAAAAACCTCAGCACAAATATGCTGAAGTTTTTTTAGATCATTTGCTAATACTTTAGCACTGAATGTGCTGAAGTTTTACTCCTGGATACAATAGTTTTGTCATGACCTTTTCGAAAAACCTCAGCACCAATATGCTGAAGTTTTTTAGTTCATTTTCTAATACTTCAGCACTGAATGTGCTGAAGTTTTACTCCTGGATACAATAGATTTGTCATGACTTTTTTGAAAAACCTCAGCACCAATATGCTGAAGTTTTTAGTTCATTTTCTAATACTTCAGCACTGAATGTGCTGAAGTTTTTCTCCTGGATACAATAGATTTGTCATGACCTTTTCGAAAAACCTCAGCACAAATATGTTGAAATTTTTTAGTTCATTTTCTAATACTTCAGCACTGAATGTGCTAAAGTTTTACTCCTGGATACAATAGATTTGTCATGAGCTTTTCGAAAAACCTCAGCACCAATATGCTGAAGTATTTTAGTTCATTTTCTAATACTTCAGTACTGAATGTGCTGAAGATTTTCTCCTGGATATAATA